>WAAE01022459.1:89768-171127 GCA_013400495.1 Nicator chloris
CCAGCTGGATGCAGCTCCGTTCACCACCACTCTCTGGGCCCGGCCATGCAGCCAGTTCTTAACCCAGCACAGAGTGCTCCTCTCCAAGCCATCCAGCCAACTTTTCCAGGAGTGTGCTGTGGGAGACAGTGTCAAAAGCCTTGCTGTAGTCCAAATAGACAACATCCACAGCCTTCCCTGCATCCACCAGGTGGGTCACTGGGTCATAAAAGGAGATCAGGTTGGTCAAACACGACCTACCCCTCCTAAACCCACTCTGGCTGGGTCTGATACCCTGGCCATCTTGTAAGTGCTGTGTGATGGCACTCAATATAAACTGCTCCATTATTTTACCTGGTACTGAGGTCAGGCTAACTGGCCTGTAATTACCAGGATCCTCCTTTCTACCCATTTTATGAATGGGAATCACATTGGCCAGCTTCCAGTCCTCTGGAACCTCACCAGTAAGCCAAGTTTGTTGGTAAATGATGGAGAGTGGCTTCGCAAGCTCATCTGCCAGCTCCCTCATCACCCTGGGATGGGTCCCATCTGGGCCCATAGATTTATGGATGTTCAAACAGCTCAACACTTCTCTGACTGCCTCCTCCTGGATAACAGGGGGACCATTCTGTTCCCAGACACCATCCACCCAGTATGACCAGTATGACAATTATCCTGAGGACAAGCCGTCTTCCTGCTAAAGACTAAGACAAAAAAGGCATTAAGCACCTCTGCCTTCTCCTCATCTGCAGTTACTAAATTCCCTCCTGCATCCAATAGACAACGAAGGTTGGTCTCATCCTTCCTTTTACCATTAACATATTTGTAAAAAGATTTTTTATTATCCTTTACAGAGATTGCCAAATTAAGTTTGAATTGAGCTTTGGCCTCACTAATTTTCTTCCTACATGCCCTAGCAACCCCCTTAAATGCTTCCTGAGAGACCTGACCCTCCTTCCAGAGATGATACATCCTCTTTTTATTCCTAAGTTCTTTCAAAACCTTGTTACCCATCCAGGCTGGACGTTTGCCTCGTTGTTTGCCTCATCTTTTGGCCCACAGGGACAGTCTGTTCCTGTGCCCTCAAGATCTGTTTTGAACCATGCCCATCTTTCCTGGACTCCCTTGTTTTTAAAAACTACTTCCCAAGGAACTCTCTGGACAAGTCTCCTGCATAGGTCAAAGTCTGCCCTCCGAAAGTCCAGCGTAAAAGTCTTGTTGACGCTGCTCCTAACTTCACCAAATAGTGCGAGCTCTACAGTTTCATGATCGGTATACCCCAAGTGGCCTCCAACTACCACATCTCCTACCAGCCCATCTCTATTTATAAACAACAGGTCTAACGTTGTCCTACCCCTGGTGGGCTCACTCACCAGCTGCTGACAGCACTCATCTGCTCTGCTGCAGAGCTGTGCTGTCTGCAGTGCAGGAGGGGGACACAGGTTGCTTTTTGAGAATGCCTGGTTTCTGTGGGGCAGGACCATGCAGGTGATCAGTCACACCCTTGCATTTTTTCAAAATACATATATTTATTGTTTTCCTGGTTTTGATATGCTGAAAAGGAGGTTGCAAGGTATGTGACTTACGTGTCTCCATTTTTGCTGTGTGAAAAGACTTTGGGATATGGGAGCTTTTCTCAGATAGGAACTTCTGTCCTCTTACTGATGGTTTGAACCCTTGAATTGTTTTGGTTCAGTCACCTGACAAGGGTGTTGGATTCTGTGTTTTGTAAAGAGAAAAGAACAGTAAGCGTGTTGTTGTCTGTCCCTATCCCCCCAGTTTTGTGCAGTTTAGATTTTAGGCTGAACTGTGCAGCAGCATTTGTTTACCTGCTTTTCTCTGGATGCAACCTAAAGTTCACTGAGACACTCAGATGTGAAAATTGTTACCAAATTCTTTTTCAAATGAGTCTTTATTATGGATCTTTGCACCTATGCAGCTTGCACCTTGTCACAGCTCATTTTCTGGAAGGGAGCTTCATGTTCAAATTCAGGTGAAATTGTAATAGACTAAAACAATGGAAGCAAAACATACGTGATTTTGTCTGGTTTTCCATGATAAATGTCCCAATGTGTGAAGCTTCCTCCCTGCAGGGTGTTGTGTGACACCTGAATCCAGCCCAGTGTTTGTTGCTGGTTTGCCATAGGGTTTTATTTCCTGGAGCTTTTCCTGGCACACCTCAGGCACACAGTTTGTAGTGAGCCTGGGCACAGACCCAGCTCCCATGCAGAGCTCCTGGGTTAGGTTAGGTTAGGTTAGTTTAGAAATGCTCCTGGGTAAGTATAGGACTCCTTTCTGCCCTGTGCCAAGTTAAGTAATGATTAATGCAAGAAGTAGTCTGGAGGAGTTGTGGGCTGCTAGTGTTTTAATCTTTAGATGGATAACAATAACTCTGTCCATGGATCCTGCAATCTTATTGGCAGAAGCTTGGTGCTTAACTAACAGGTAAAGCCCCAATGTGAGTCATGACCTCATTTTTAGCCAGTCAGATCCTTCATCCCAAGCATTCCTGCTGCCCATGGACAGGCAGCTCGACCTCTGGACCCTCTGCTCCTGGGGTCCTGCTCTCACGGTGTACTGAGGAGGGAGCTGGGGGAGTGACACTGGAACAAAATACAAGGAACATAGAAAGGACATGCCTGGTTTGAATTTTTATTCTGGTTAACCTTTTAGAAATGCTAAATACTGTGTGGGGAGCACATGCTCTGGTGAAGGTGTGGAAGAGGACCAGCCTGTCTGTGACCCAAGGTCTAGCTCCCTATGTCCATGAACTTGTCATGACTTCCATCCTCTGCCATGGAGAAAGGAATGTTCCATGTCCAAAAAGGCTATTCTGAGTGTTGAATGTAATTTCTGAAGCCCTTTATTGTCAAAAGAGCTCTGTCCTGCTCCATGTCTTGAGCACATGCTCTGGCAGCAGTGCTGACTCTGCCCCCCAGCTCCCAGGGCTGGCCCACGGTGCCAGCTGCTTTCTGGGCCGTGATGCTTTGTTTTTTCCTGTGAGCTTTTGTGTGCAGAACACCCTCAAACGGGTCACTGTTGCTTAAGTGACCTATCATCCATTTGCATCCTGCATGTGGTGTTGCTGAGAACATAAACATGCTTTGTTGTGCAGAAATTCATGCCAGTCATTTTGTTTGATAATTGCAAGGGACTCTGACTGTCAGTCATTTATAACATCGTTTAATTGCATTTGATTACCAAATAGAAATGTTCAAAACTAGTTTTCCATTTAAATATATCTTCCTAATTTCTTATTTCAATGGCTGAAAAGTTTTAAGATGGAGACATTTTTTTTGTGTGGAACTTGTGTGAAGCCTTGTGTACTCCCAGACCTTTGCAAGGCGGAGCAGTAGTAGGTGAGCCGTGCTACTGGCACACCTATGGTCAAGCCCTAGTCCATGCTGCCAGGAGTTTAAAAAGAAACTGTGTATATATTCCCATCTCATATGTGTGTTGTGTATCCGTTTCTCTGTATCCCCTGATGAACCAGTTTTATTACAGAAAATTTGACTAGTTTTGTTTCCTGCAGAAAATATTGCAGCTGCTGCCTGAGAGGATTTTTTATCGATGGCATTTTCGCAGTATAGGTAAGAAGAAATGGTTTAAAACAAAAAAATATGAATGTTTTAGTGGCTTTTTTGCATCAGTTTTTCTTTTAATGAGTGGTATGAGTAGAGTTATGGTATTTGTGCAAGTTTGGCCTCAGCTGTCTTTCCCAGATTCTCACGAAATGGCGTATTTTCCCAGCATCCTGTTAGAATATGGCCTTGGCCATGACAGACACAAGATACCCATGGGTGGCTTCCTCACACCAAGACTGTTCTTTCTCCATGCTCCAGTGGTATTGGAGCTTCTGGAAGAAGGGAGGGAATAGGAGGAGTCTGACAGAGAGCGGCCTTGGGTGGCCAGAACACCTTGAAGTCCAGTGAAGTGGTTTAACCCGATTATTTCCTCTGAATTAAATGCCTTGGACTCGTCACTGCTTTTCAAATTCTGCTTCCAAACGCCACCAGTGTGGCACCAATGGGGGTTTTATGCTGCTTATTAAAATTTTATGGGAGACTCTATTCCTTCCAAGTAGGACTTTTTTGTTGGGGTTGGTTTGCAGCACTGGGTGACCAGCTGCCATTTTTGTCATCAGAACAAGGAATTGCTGTTGCAGAAGAACAATGAGTGGAAGTTAAAGGTCAAGGGAAGGGCTGTTGTCACATTTCCACTCAGCACTGACAAAAACAAGAGGAGACATCTGCCTGGCCACTTCATAACGGTTCAGCTGAACTAGTCCAGACCAAATTGGTTCCAGTCAGTTGCTCTGTAGCTGATATATTCTTTATGCTTCTATCAAGTGGTCACAGAGGCATAATTTTTTTATCTGTGTCCAAAAAATGATGTATAAAATTTGGCAGAGCATTTATTTACACCTCTGCCTTGTGATTTCCTTTTGCTTAATGTTCATGTGCATTAATATGCATTTCCTATATATGTAAATAATTTCTGTTTAATCTTGTGAAGTGGTGAGATCTCGAGGGAAAGAGCCCATTTAAGGAATGTGTATAATTCACAGATCTTACTGTTAATGAAAATAATTTCAGACATGGTCATCTGATGAAATCCAGAGGACCTCACTGGAAAGATACATCACAGTTCATCTTGGATGGTGGTGACTGTAACTAGGTTCAGTTGGAGGTTTCCCCCCATAGTTGTCTTAAAACCCAGTGCAGTGTCCCCGCAGTAAATTAAAGTAGGCTTTCATGGAGTATTTTTGAAAATGTTGTGGTGGGAAGGGTCTGATAGTGTCTACTTAATTTTCCTAATCCAGGGTCGATTCTGAAGAAGCTTTTGCACACTGGAAATTCTCTCAAGGTATTGCATTGATGTTTTCCTATTTCTTTTCACTTTAATTCCTGTGAAGTATGCTGCTTTGCAGCTTTCCAATAGCAGTGTTTTCCAGATTGTCAGGCTTTGTAATTTTTTTCTTATTCACTTTTTAATCATAAGTTTTATTATTGTGATCCTTGATTATTTTAATATGTGTTTTCAGTCATTTTGCTGCTCTAATGACTTTTGTGAAGTTACCGGGAGAAGATATTAACAGATATTGCTAATTTTTTGAGCTTTCTCTGGCATTAGAGCTAGGATTATATTGATAATGTGAATACCCTTGGTATGATTGCAAGACTTTGCAGCACCGAGCTGGAATGAAGCACTCACCCTGCCTGTTGTGAACTATTTGTGCGCGTTACAGCACTTACAGACCTGTCTTACTGCCTTTTCCCCCAAATGCATGCCCTTGCAGCTCAGGTGTGAAGGAATCCGCCTGTTCCTGCTGTGGCTGCAAGCCCTGCAGACCAACTGTGGCGAGGAGCAGATCCTGATGTTCGCCTGCCTGGTGCCTGGCTTCCCCCCGCTGCCGTCCTCGCGTGGGCCCTGCACGCTGGAGAGCCTGGTCAGCCCCCCAGCCGCGCCCGACGGTGAGCCTTCTCCGGGGCTGCCTCTCCTGGGGGAGGAGGCGATGGGTGCTGCTGGCTGCCCCTGGAATTCTGAGCTGGCTGGAGCTGCTGGCTGCCCCTGGAATTAATTCTGAGCTGGCCGGAACGTGTCTGGCTGCTGGGCTGGTGCAGCTCTAGAGCCGCGCGCTCCTGTCCCTCTGAGCGGTCAGGGTTTGCTCTTTGGCTCTGGGGTGGTTTTAATTCAGACACAGCAGCAGCAGGAACATTTCAGTGCCCCCCTAGCAGGTTTGGAGGTTTCCTCCTTGCTGGTTCACTGCTGGTATCAGCCCTTCCAAGCCGCCAGGAATCTGGTGCCGTTCTCTCTGGGATGTGCCAGGGCTTTGGACATCTGAGCAGCTGCTGGACTTGCTCAGCTTGGTAGTGCCCTGATGGGTATTTTCAAATCAATCTTTTGTAGAAAAGATATTTTATTTCAGTGTTTTCATGTGTGCTATGCTTAAAATATTTGATTTTAGCCAAGATTTTTCCAGAAGAAATAACACCGCTTTTGCCAGCTGTCTCTGGAGAGAAAGTTGCAGAAGACCAGACTTGCTATTTTCTCCAGCTCCTGTTAAAATATATGGTAATTCAGGTGAGGAGGATGTATGTTTTAAACTGTTCATATTTGGAGGATGTATTTGTGGTAGAAAATTAAGCCTACGCTGCATGTATTTGGAGCTGGGTTTACCCTTCCCCAGCACTTTTTAAACTCTTGTTTTTAAATGGAAAATCATCCCAAATGTATTTCCTCATGCCATTTTTGGTGAAAATAAGAATATTGTCACACTTCTGTGATAAGAATTAATGAATGTTATCCAAACTTGCAGAATAACTGGCTGTTTTATGTGCTCGTGGTTGCATTTGGAAAATTGATGTGGGGTAAAGATTCAGTTTGTTCTCTTTGGACACATACCTAGATGAAAAGGAATGTAAAGGACCACTGGAGGAAGAGATAGAGAGATGGCTTCTGTGATGTTTTTAAAAGGATGCAAGTAACATGGACATAAAATTTAATTAGAAGTAGATCAGATGAATCTGTACAAGAAATAAATTAAGATAATGTATATATTTAAAAAGTACAATTTAAGCAACATTTGAAATAAAGTGGAAGCTGTGCAGACAATGAACATTAAAGAGCTTGTTATTAAAAAAAGATAAATTATAATTAAATACTTTGAGATACACTTTCTAGTATGAAAAGGCAAGACCAAAATAATATTTGGAAAGGGTTTTGTCATCTTGAATAAATGCTTTATTTTAAAAAGAGGCTGTATGAAATTATCAGCTTCCTCCACAGCACCCTTTGTTTTACATATCAGAGTCTCACAACACTTCAGTTAAAAACAAAAATGTCACTCTTCTTTTTATAGTCTTGTTACCTGTGTGGGATCTAAACAAACCTGCTTACACTACAAATCCCATTGCACAGCAGTTCCAGTGTTTGTTTGTGTTTATTCTGATGAAGAAAATATTTATGATAAAAGTAGAGCTCAAAGTAACTTTGTCAAAAAGTACATGTAAGAAGCAAATTTATTGAGAGCAGAACAGGACAGTTGCTGTCCTTCCCTGATTAGAACAGCAGAAATACACTGGCTTCTGCTGAGCTCGCTGGCTTTGTGGGGCTGCTCTGTTCTTACTTTCCATTCCTTCTGCAGTTTGTAAAGGTGGTTTTAGGGCTGTGCTACTTTTGCTTCTCTTGCTAAAGTGTAGTTACTTGGTTTTTTTGTGTTCGGGAGAAACAATCGTCAGTATAACACAAAGCTTTTTGTTTATTTCTCTCTAACTCTGTGACAAAGGCTGCCAGCTTGGAGTGGAAGAACAAGGAGAACCAAGACACTGGGTTTAAGTTTCTCTTTACTTTGTTCAGAAAATACTATCTTCCCCACTTGTTCCCATCTTTTACAAAGCTAACCAACCTCTACAAACCTGTGCTCGGTAAGTAGGGGGTTTTGCCTTTGAAGTAGAAAAAGCCAGAGCCTGCTCTTGGCAGCACTTCTGTTACCTGCTCTGTTACCTGTGTATCACTACAGCTCTGCGGGATGAGGGGTTTTTTCTCCCTGATTTGGTGTAAAATTAACATATTTTGTGGCAGGGCTGGTGCTTTGTTTCAGCTTTTGCCCTTCCTTTTGCAGCCCTTCTCTTTTGCTTTCCTTTGTTTTGAGCCATACAAGTGAAAACCTCAGGAAAGAGCTGTGCTGTTACGTTCTCCTGAGGAGCGATAAAGTTAGGATAGAACACAAGTGTTAATGAAATAGAAGCAGTCAGTCATTGCACCTGTTATTTCTTGTGTGATTTGTTCAGTAAGTTTAGCCAGAGTTAGGAAACAATTACGAAGTTTCTACTTAGTTTCTCTCTTCCTTTTTGTCCCCCCACCCCCAGACATCCCCGATGTCAGGCCAAGGCCGGTGTATGTCACTGCAACACGGAACAATGAGAGTGTCTACTGCACAAAAATCCCCTACATGGCAGCTCGAGTGGTTTTTATCAAGTGGCTCGTTACCTTCTTCCTTGAAAAGAAGTATTTAACTGCTGTTCAGAGTACAAAAAATGGAGGAGAAATGCTCCCTAAAATTATTCAGGTGGGCTTTAAAGTTTACCTCTCTTCCTGCATCTGTGCTGACCTTGTAGGTGATCTCACTGCACTGACAGCTGAAGCACAAAGAAATGCTACCCCATAGTGAATAAATTGCGTAGCTGTTTATTTGATTTTCTTTTTCTTTGATGGAGGAGGGAATCTCCAAGCAAAACCCTTCAGTAATTCACAAGAAGTTGTTTTTCCCCTCATAATTTGTTGCATTACTAGCTTCAGCGGTATTATATTTAGACTTCTGGCATTTACTCTGTAAACTGTCATACTTGGTGATTCCATGGACCATTGACCAGCGGCATCAAAGGCTGCTTTGTTTTCCTCTCAGTTATAGCACCTGTTTACAATGAGATATTAGAGAAGTAGTTCATTTATAAACTCATGGTTGAGACTTCTCTAGCGTTAGATGCCTCACAATGAATTTTAATAAATAAATTGATGCTTTTGAGAGACTCCAGTTTCCTGTTAAGAATTTAGAATCAGGCTTACATTCGGTCTTGAACCATAGGTGAGTGTCAGCTGTGGGCTCAGTTTGAGAGATTGCAGAATGCACACAGTGCTAGGGCAAAACCTGGCAAAAAGGTGTTGGGCATAATACTGTGTTGTGCTACAATCCATCTTTTCCCTAAGATAAAGGGGCTGGGGGACTCCTCCCCACTGTGTCTTTCTTCCTTTGCGCTCATAATCTGGAGTGGACAGTTCAGTCAGTTGTGTGCTGTAGGGAAGTTTGTAAAGACCAAACACCTCCTTGGATGCAGCGGTAGACTGGAATTTGATGTGCCCGTCTGCTGGGATGGCAGTGTTGTGCCAGACAGGGTATCCTGAGCTTTCCATGAGGGTCCCAGCGGTGTGGTGGGTGCTGCTGCAGTCGGTGATGGGCTGTGCCGTGCTGTGCCTGCAGACGGTCGCCGTGAGCCAGGAGAAGAGCGCGGAGCTGGAGAGCGGCGCGGCCCCGGCGGGCGAGCAGGAGCGCGGGCACTCCAACAGCAGCAGCCTGTCGGACAGGAGGCTCAGCAGCTGCAGCCTCTGCAGCGTGGAGGAGCAGCACCGCGGTGTCTACGAGATGGTGCAGGGCATCCTCCTCTCCACGCGCGGATACGTCAACTTCGTCAACGAGGTGTTCCGCCAGGTCGCTGCCCACGGCTGCTCGCTGCCCTGGTTTTTGTTTCTGGAGGGAACGGGTGTGAGAGACACCATTGGGGGGCTGGTCACTGGGCAAACTTGGTGCTGGTCACAGCCAGCAGCCTTGGAGGTCGGGCTCCTTCCTAGGTCTAGTTTAACGATCAGATTTTGGAATTGTTGTGGGAACTGCAGCTTGCTGCTTAAAATGACAGTGTGGGTTGGTGGGGTTTGTGTTTGTGTGCACCACATCTGTGTCCTGTGTAGAGTGTAACCAGGGAACTTTCCATTTCAGGCTTTTTTGTTGCCACCTTCTGATATATCTGCAACACGGAAGGTGGTGAAGGTGTACCAGAAGTGGATACTGCAGGAGAAACCCTTGTTCATGGAGGAGCCAGACAAGAAGGAGGACAGCCAGGATGCTGTTGTTCCGTTGGAAGACTCCTCAGTGCAAACAGATGGTAAACATGTATGGTATCCCTGTTCCTTACTTTGTCCACTGCAATAAGGGGCTTTTCACCTCACTCTGGAAAGGAGTAACAGTTTAAAGTGTGTGGGGAATAGGGGTTAAAAAATGCTTTTATTTAAGGACTCACAGTTGAAGTAGTTACTGAGTAGCACTTAGAGTGCAGGGGAGGGTTGCAGCTGATTTGAGGAAAATCGTTTGTGGATATTCCCTGCATGTATAAGTATGACAGCAGGAATTTCATGGAAGAAACACTGATGGGTTTTGCAGTGCTAAAATTGTCTATCTGCTGGCCGAGGGCCTAGAGAACTATTTCATTTTGGTGGTACTTAAAAATTTGGCAATATGTGTTAATTTGCATATACTGTAACTGGACACCTTAATCTGGGAAATTTAACTGTAGATACAGTTCCTGTGCATCATCTTTTAATATCCTGTTTTGAACCATCGGTAAAAGTTCCTTTGACACTGTTGACACTGCGACACTGTTTAAAGGGAAGTTTTCTAGTACTGAATAAGAGGTTTGATTTGTAAAACAGTGAGAATTACAAAGTGTTTACTTCGATTTGCAGAGAATTTACTGTTTCGTCAGACTTAAATTCAAGTGTTACTACAATCAATGACTACAAAAAGTGGTGTAAAGTATTTTAAGTAACATACCTTCTAAAACTTCCATGAGCCTTTAAATTCCATGTTTGGAAATGATGAAAAAATAGCCAGGAATTCCCTGTGGAAATGAGTGTATGCCACACCAGTTCCCTCGCTTTTGCTGCTGACCTTGGGGATGGTTTTGTTTCAGTCTGGACGTGTTCCTCTGTGCCCTGTCACTAACCAGGCTGTGTTTGGCAGCTCTCCTCGGAGCCCTGCGGACACAAGCGCTCCTCCAGCTGGGGCAGGACCTACTCCTTCACCAGCGCCGTCAGCAGGGGCTGCGTGCTGGAGGATGAGGACAGGGATGTGAAGGCTGGAGCTCAGGCTGCACTGCAGGTGAGCTGGGTGGGAGGGGGACATGTGGGACCGTGACCTACCTGGTCACGGAACTTGCACTGCAAATTCCGTTACAATCTCCGAGATGGAGGAAAAGAACACCAGGGCTTGATTGGTTTTGTAAGACACAATTTGGACTCCATATATCACTCTGAAACATGTATATTAAACCACATGACCATGTCTTAAAGCCAGAGATCTGTATTTTAACACAGGAGGGTAATTTTTTTCCTCCTGTGAGTACTAGGAATTAGAATGCATTTACTTTTGCTGAGCTTCGTTTATTGAAAATACTGGTGGCTGTTTCAGCATGTGGTGGCTGGAGAGACATCCTCTTGCCTGCCCAAGCAGAGGAGACACCCACAAACCCCATACTGAGCCTTGGTGGGTCTGTGATGCCACCTGGATCCTTGGTGGAATAATACAGAAAAATAAAGTGATGGGTAAAACATGAAACCTCCTCTAAGGAAAGGGAAAGATTTAACTGAAGCAGGATGAGTATTTTGTTGTAAGTCTTGCCCGTTTTCATTCCTAACACTGCGCAAATGGACTGTCAATGCCAGGTATTCCTGACAAACTCGGCAAACGTTTTCCTGCTGGAGCCGTGCACTGAGGTCCCTGTGCTGCTGAAGGAGCAGGTGGATGCTTGCAAAGCCGTTCTCAGCATCTTCAGGCGCATGATAATGGAGCTGTCCATGAACAGAAAGACGTGGTAAGGTTAACATGGCGTCATTTGAGAGGAAAAGTTGTTACAGTCCACAACCAACCAAGTTATTTACAAATGATCTGTGCTGCATTCTCAATAAGTAAGGCTTTCCTGCAGTATTAATGAGCAGGTACAACTAACAGAGCACCTTTTGTTTTGGAATCAGGGAACAGATGCTGCAGATACTCCTCAGAATAACAGAGGCTGTGATGCAGAAGCCAAAGGAGAACCAGGCAAAGGACACGTTTGCTCAGAGCATGGCGGGGCTGCTGTTCCGAGTGAGTGAGTGGGGCTGGTTGGTTTGCTCTGTCACAACTGCCCACAGTTCTAGTTAAATGTGAAACCTACATGCATTACTGTGAAGGAGGTGTTTCTCATGTTTTGCTACTAATTTTTTTGTAAACCATTACTAACGGAGGGAGAGTTGGGTTTGCTCTGTTCTTTGGGGCTCTGTTATATAAACTATGGTAGCGCAGACGGGTTATTTTCAGTGAATGTCTCTAAAGTGTAAGATTCAAGTAACTGTTTTCTTAAAAGTCCAGCTGGCAAGTCAAAACTGAGTCACACTCAGTGAGAGAGACATTTGTGCTTCCTACTGTGCTTCCAGCCTGGATAGTGTAACTGGGTGTGTAGTGCTGCCCCAGAGCTCAGTCGCTGCAGTTGTTCTGTGCGTGTAAGACAGTTCTTCTTTCTGCTGTTATTATACAGTGTCTTATTTCAGTTTGCCAGACTACATTTAGCCTGAAATTTCTCTACATTTCCTTCATCAGTAACTTTCCCCATTATTTCTGGGAGTGTTTTTTGAGGGGGAAAAAGCACTGCACACCAGTTGTGCCTCACCAAGAGCCTGTGCTGATGTGCAGGTCAAAGTTATGGGTTGGTCTTGGTGTGCTGAACTCATCTTGTCAGCCCTGCCCGAGCTGCCACTGGTGCCTCTTCCCTCAGACCCTCATTGTGGCTTGGATCAGAGCAAACCTGAGCGTTTACATCTCCCGGGAGCTGTGGGATGAGCTGCTCAGTGTCCTGTCCGCCCTGACGGACTGGGAGGAGCTCATCAATGAGTGGGCCAACATCATGGACTCCCTGACAGCAGTGCTGGCCAGGACCGTGTACGGTGTGGAGATGACAAACCTGCCCTTGGACAAGCTCAGTGAACAGAAGGAAAAAAAGCAGAGAGGCAAAGGTTTGTCTTTGTGCTTCAGTGCTTTTTGTGCCAAACCAGTTAAATATTGAAGCTTAATCTTAAAAATTAATTTAAAGTTAAACACTACTTAATCTGGTGTAAGAACCTGTTTAATCAAATGTGAAGCACTTGGGATTTGTGTGTTGTCGTCCTTCAGTGGGGAGAAGAGATAGTTGGGGTCAAGCTGTTTGCCAGGCTGGGGTCTGCACCTACAGCCAGGGTTTTTTGGATAGCAGAGATGAAATGTGGTTTCCTGTGCTGTTGGCTGGCACTGGCAACTCTGTAAAAATTCCTTTCTGTGTGTTTTTAGTAAAGTTTCTAATTTACAGTATTTTAGCTGCATTTGCATGCCAGCTTGAAATCGATGCACATAGTTTGAAGTACCAGTTGGCTTTTATTAATAGTAAAAGTTAACCTGTGTTGTTCAAAGTATTAATATTTGCCATGTCTGAGTCCATTCGTACTTTAGCAAAAATACGTGCCAAAGCATGCAGTGCCAAAAAATTTTGTGTTCTTTGTCGTAAGGTGGTGTTTTAGAGCCTCAGAAGACAGCTGTAGTAGGAAGATCTTTTTCATTAAGCTGGAAAAGTCAGCCTGAAGTTGTGGAGCCGATGAGATTCAGGAGTGCCACAACCTCTGGGGCCCCGGGAGTGGAGAAGGCAAGAAACATTGTCCGTCAGAGAGCCACAGGTTAGACCACAGCTGAGTGCTTTGGTACCCAGACATTCAGTAACACTCAGGTTTTAAGTCTGCCTCTGAGGGGTGGCTGCTGCCAAAAGCAACTTAATAATGAACTGCCCCAACAGAGACGTTCCATGTCTGGATGTCTTGGCCAGTGTGAATCACAAAGTAAAAGCACTTTGGGAAATTCTCTATATAAGCTTTTAGCTACAGGACATTGAATTGTGAGTTACACCTGTGCACGTCAGGGGCTTTTCTAGAGAGGTATATTGCTATTTTTATTGATTCATATGAAAGCATTTATTACTGTCAGGCAGATAACAGATATTGATGCACCTATTTCCTGGGAGCGCAAGGTAATCCAGGTATTTAATAGATAATATTAGCCTCTCATAGTTGCTTTATGTGCTCTCTTTTTCTTGGCACGATGAGGTTTTCCTCTCATGTTTACTTCTGGAAAGAGGAAAGCGGGAGGGAGACTGGGGTGAGGAGTGTTGGGGTAATGACTGAGACCCCAGACATGGAACAGATCCCAGTTTGTTCAAGCATTTCAGCAGCCTGAACCTGGCCTTTCTTTATTTCATGTCAGCATGTTTCCATGTGCCAGTTTGCTGGGGCAGACTCCCATGGAAATCCCCTGCTTTGAGCAGGAGCTGCTGGGCTGCACAGCTCCCTCCCAGGTTCCTTACCAGGAGAGCTGGAGGGAGGGAGGGCACTCAGGTGGTTTGTGGCTCCATGGCTGAGCCGCAGCCTCCAGCCTGGATCACAGAGCGCTTTGGCAGTGGAGCCAGTTCAGTCTGATTTTATTTCTAAATTCAGCGAATCCCTGTTTGTGCTCCAGTGAAGGATTCTCTCTACTGCTGCAGCATTTTCCCCTTTAACACCCTGCCAGAGCAGTAGGGAGAACCTGGAAGTGTTGATCCAAGGCTTTCTTGTTTGCATGTGTTCAAATTAAAGGCACTTCCACACTTGCTGTGGATCAGAAATCCCTGACTATTGCTCTTTTAGTGTGAGAGAGAGTGTTGCACAGTATTAACTTACATCTCGGGGGAGAAACCCCTGGGCTCACTGCTGTAAAGCTTTATCCCAAAACACTGGGTTTTGTTGTGTTGTGACGCTCAGAACTGCAATATTTCATTGTGCTCCTGATATAATTATTGCTCTGTTTTTCCTGTAAGCTAAGCGAAGCCAGTCTATCAGCAACTGTGTCCATCTTTATGAGGCTTTGCCAGCCACTAAAAGTGTGCCTCTTCTGCTTCACACTGTGAGCTCTCTCTTCCCTGGTATCTCTTACACTTCTTGCTCTCACAGACTGTCAGGTACTGTACTTTTAAGTCATCTTTGATATCAGTGTACTCTATATTTTTAAACTGCTCTCTGTCTGTTCCCTTTCTGTCCGGTTGGTTCTTCTCAGAATGTTGGCAGCACTGCAAGCAAAGCAGTTTTTGTTCATGTTGATATTAAAGATAGCCATCAATTGCAATTAGATCTACATTGCCTAGTAACTAAAGTAAAAATTCCCATGTTTGGCTTCCTGGGAGGGATTTGTGACTCCCGAGTCTTGTCCAGAGTCATTACCTGCAGCAGCAAGAGAAAGGAGAGTTTTGTACGTGGTGCTTTATGAACCTGTGGGGTTTCCTGCTCAGTGAAACATCTTTGGTGTGTTTTCATCTCAAGTTATCTTGGGGGCAATGCTGAAATTGTTCCAGTTAGTCAATTGCATTGAACGTTTTATTGCTTTCTGTAAGACATTGAAAGTCAGCTGAAGTCAGTAAATACCAGAAATGTTAATTTTTGTACATGTGCCTCCTGAGATAACTTTCTGAAATACCTACAGTGTTTATTAAGTAGTAAAGCAATATTAAAACTTGCACACTGCTGGATGGAAACACTGGAGTGTTACTAGCTTTTTTTTTTTTCCCCTAAGAGAAATGCATTCCTAAAAGCGCTGTGTTGCTCTGCAATCTCAGGAGTTCTTGTTGCTCCTTCCCCAGCATGTCATTTGACTTCCTCTTTGGAATTCTCATGCCTCTCTGTCTCCTCCTTTTGTTTCTCATTTGCAGTTACAGCCAAACCAAAATCTGCCTGGTTGGGTTTGTTCCTCACAAGCTAAACCCAAGTTATACGTAGCTCAGAGCTTTTTTTACTCTGACTTTTTGCCTTTCTTTCTTCCTCCTCCGTTCCCCTCTTTCTGGAGCCGCCCTCTCCCCACACTGCATTTAAGAGAGTTTTGTTGCCTCTGCTCTGCTCTTTCTGTCTCCAGAATGAACAGGGGCCAGTTGGGGTCTCCAGCACTGAAAACCCAGCTTTGTTCATGGGACCTCCTCCTGTCTGTTAACTCCCAAAATCACTTCTCTCCCTTTCTGGACTTTTTACGCTGCTCATTCATCTCTCTCTAAACTTCACAGTTTTCTAAGGATATTTTATAGAACTTAAATTATAACTTGTAAATTTTGCCTTGGGAATTTTAAGTATTTGCATGGGTCACTTTCTCATAGAGCTTTCTTAGGCAAGGAGTTCACAAACGTACATATGAGCTCCTGCAAATATTTTGTGTTGTAATTAAATCAACAGAAGTTGAAGAATCTCAACAGCTGGAAAATTCAGAAGGAACAGAAGCTGCAGGCCCATTTGCAGACCAAGACCAGCAGCTGACTCGAAGCAGCAGCACTTCAGATATTGCAGATCAGATTCCATCTGATTTTTTTCAAGGTAATTTTAGTAAAATACAGCAACACTGTGTTTTCCAAGGAAAAGTGTTGAAACTTGTTCAGCCTCACAAATGCTGCTCTCACTTACTTTGGTTTCCAGTTCTTCTCTAAAATGTTTATCTCATTTTCTTAGTCACTGCATAGTTGGTAAGTTGTTGAAATAACTTTTTTTTTAAGAAGCTAGAGGCCATGTAAGCACGATGTGACCTTTTATAAAGCAGAGAGGCCACAAATGAAACCTGGAATGTGTGTGCATTTTGTATGTAACTCTTTGACTTCTTTTTTCACCTGACTTGCATTTGAATTTTGTGTATTCAAGCTGCAGTTGGAGTTCAGTTCCTCTCCTGTAAGTATGTTTTGCTTCTGAAGGATTTTTCAAAGCATCTTGTGTCCCATTCAAGTGTTGTATGGCCCTTAACTATAAATACAAGACGTGTAAACATCGCTGAAATTTACACGAGACTTGCTGTGTGTTTTGGTCCCGCAAATGTTTATAGATCTTGTTTCCTTTCTGAAACTTCTAGGTAAAAAGGCTGGAAATTCAACTTCAGACTCCAAATCAGTTCAGGAAAATATGGGATGTGCAAAGGACCATGATGCCAAGCAAGTAAGGCAAACCCAGAAGTAATTTCTGATAAGATCCTGCAGTGTTTTCTTTCTAAGCTTTCTAATGCCTTTTAGCATTCAGAATCTCTAGGAGGTAAAAGTGTGAGAAGTGATTAATCCCATTTCTAGCATGAAATCTGGAGGTGAGCGGTAGCATGTTATTGTCCTGCTGGGTGTGATCAGTTTGTGTCTCCTGATCTCGTCAGGTGCTTTTGCAGGTGTGTCTCTGTTCTAGTCTTACACAAGGCTTTTGTTCTTTTTTAAAATATTAAACATCAACAAGAAGTTCGTAACTTTTAAAAGATAAATAATTCATGGCTATTACAGAGCTACAGTGCACTGGAATAAATGTTTGATGGTTTAAAGTACTGATGAAAATGCTTCTCTTCAGCACAGTTCCTATCACCAGCCGTGCATGGCAGATGTTAGTGTGAGTTGACATTAGTACAGGCAAACTTCATACATTTTTAATGGCAACTTTTGAGTGAACAGTTGAAACAATAAATGACTCAGCCTGGTCATCTCTGTGAAATATGAAGGCTGAGATATTTTTTTATACCTTAACAAATTATTTCAGATGTGTTTGAAAAACATAGGTAGAAAATCCTGCTTGTTGGTGTGAAAACTGAGGTTGTGAAAGGGAGGATGAAGAATGAAATGGAAAGCCTGATGTTTGCCTAAGGACATTGACAAACACTTGGGTAGTCTGAATATTCATGAGAATGTCTTGAGTGGGTTGTGGTTAATTTCTAATGACCGTATTGGTGTGCAATTTGCTAGAATGTGGTGTAGTGCTCAAAGCTGTGTGAGCTGAGGTGATTTTTTTCTCTGCAGGTGCTAATGCGGAGGAGCAGCAGTACAGCTGAGTTGGATCTGAAAGCAGACTTGCAGCAATCACACGGGTATTACAGAGAGAGAGAGAAAAGTGAGTGCCCAGAGAGTGTTTTTGTCAAGTGCAGCACCTGAAATCAGTGCTGTGATTTTGTCGCAGACAGCCGAGACGCTTCTCTGGGACGCTTCTCTGGGGCGCTCTGCTGCCGCAGCCCGGGGCGCAGGTGTGAGCGGGGCTGTGCTGTTTGCAGGTGAGAGCGTGAGCAGCGACGCGTCCCTGGGCTGTGCAGGTGACGTGGACATCGCGCTGGTGGCCTGGCAGGCGGCCGAGGATGACCCCGAGGCCGGGCCGGGCACAGGCATGGATCCTGCGGCGCCGCGCTGGCTCCAGCTCAGCCCCTCGCAGGAGCCCGCCAACCTCACAGGTACCGTGGGCCCCACGCTGCGTGTGAGCTCACAGCTGTGCCCCAAAGAGGAGCTCGTGCTCCTCGCTTGGCTTATGTGGCACGTGGCACCAAGTACCCTTCATCGTGCTCACTCGAAATAGTTTTGCACACCCAGAGCGGAGGGAACTTGGATCATCAATTGATTTGCCAATAAATGATGATCCAGAAAGCCACCACCCGCCCAGCTGGGAATAACTGGGTTTTTACAGTGCCCAGCAGGGCTGTGGTAGCTGGGTACTCATGGGCCTGCCCCAGTGTTGAAGTACAACACACTAATTTATGTTTCAAGGGAACAGGGTTTATTTCATAGCAGCATGGTCTGACGAAATGTCTTTTTTCACTGATAGGAAGTAAGTGGTTCATTCTTTGCCATTTGTAAAGGTAGCTTTCATCCGGTGATGTGAGTCAGATATGAGGTCAGGAACTGAATGCAGTAACGTAGGAATATCTTACAGGCTGCGCTCCTAATGGATACACAATTTCAAGGGTACTTTTTCATGTCAACTTTTCCTTTGAAATATCTGTGCTTTAATGAACCAGCACACCCAGTCCAACCGCTCGGACTGCTGCTGTGAAAAAGGTAACACTGCCCCTGGTAAGGACGATCGTGGATGATAAATGCATTGTTTGTGGCTGTGATGCAAGAATTGCTCCTTCGGGGCTACAAAGAGAAAGAACCACATGTAGTAACGTGGCAGGTAATGTGGAGTGAAAGGAGAAGTGAGGTAAAAGATGTGTCATTGCCCAGCAGAGCCAGAGTGCCCTTGACTGCATTCCTGCCTCTCAGCCAAGTCACAGCTCGCTTTGCTGTGGAAACCTGATGGGCTTTTTTTCTGTTGTTATCTGATGGGGTAAGGCAGAACAACACTGACACCACCACTGAGCAACAGTGATGCCACTTCCCTGAGCATAGATCTGTAGAAGGTTATTCTAATGTGCTTAATAAATAACATCTGGTTTAGCACTTTGGGACTTTGTAACGCTACAACACAAAATGGGAAAAAAATTCCTAAAGTTGTTTTTGAAATATATTCAAACATAAAAGCATCTAAAATGCCTTTTGTTTCACTAACCTTCCTGGAGTCCTCAGAGGACATGAGTTATTTCCTGCCTGTGTAGAGGTTTCCTGCAACCTCCATCCATGCCCTGGCTGCTGCAGATACACCTGGAGCGTGGCTGTGCTGCTGCCTGGGACAGGAGAGCAGCTACCAGTGCTTGTCATTAAAATATGCACTTCAGTGTGGGTTTGTACTGTTTAAGAATATAAATCCCATTACCCTGACAGCCTTCTCAAAGCCCTGCTCTCTGTGCACTCTACTCTCTCAGGAGCTGCTCTGTGTGAGTGGTGATGCCTGGGCACATTCCTCAAGGCTTTTCAGCCGTGGTTTTTTATTCCTTTGTCCAGTTGCATTGCCAGGTCTTGCTACACTGTGTGATCTTAAAAAAAAGAAAGAAAAGACTTTTATAAATATAGAAATATTACCTGTAAGAGCCAGTTATTGATCGAATACGTCCCTCAGGTAACTGAATGTTGCATTTAGCTGCATTTGCCTCCCTGCTGAAAGGCCCTCTGGGGTGGGGACAGTGTGGTGTGGCAGTGCTGTGCCCTGTGGCACCGTCACCTGTGAGCCCCTTTGCCTGTGTTTGCTGCTGTGTTTTTCTTTGACTCACAAGCAGCTCCAGCAATGAAAGAGATCTGAGGGAGAGAATTCTTGTGAGACAGAGGAGTAATGACCAGATTTTGTTGACCAAATTAATGCTTAGGCTGCATTTCTAACTTGTGGAAATGGAACACTTTAAATTTTCAGACAGCAGTGAGTTCCTGGCTGATGACTGCAGTATAATTGCTGGTGGAAGCCTTATTGGTTGGCATCCTGATTCTGCTGCTGTGCTGTGGAGGAGGATCCTGGGAATTCTTGGCGATGTGAACAACATACAGTCACCTAAAATCCATGCAAAAGTTTTTGGCTACCTTTATGAGCTGTGGTATAAACTTGCAAAGGTATGTGATACTTACAACTGATGATAACAACACATTTCTTTTGTTGTGAAAATGGTTATTAAATGGGATTCAGTGTTACACACCTGGAGCATAAGCATGGCATGGGAGGGCTCTGACCTAAAGGAAGCTTTGTCTTGTTTGATTTCCAGCAGCTAACTCCCAACAGAGAACCCTATCCAATGACAAGAGAATTTAAATGGGGTGAGGAAACAAAGCAAAGAAAAAAGAAGTACAGACATTGGTATTTGTGTAAAGGCCCACAGTGTGACTCAAACTGGTTTTCTTTGGCCAGGGAGCAGCAGCATAGAGCAAGCTTTCCTGGTGTCTTTGGCTGAAGTGGAAACTCTGTATAGCCCCGGGTGTAGTGCCTGAATGTAAATAAAGTAAAATTAAAACATAATCATGCGAAAAAAAGTAGCATTAAAAAAGATACTGGTTTGATTAACGCTCTTCTTTAAAAACCATCAGATCCGGGACAACCTTGCTATCAGTGTGGACAATCAGTCAACTCCCTCTCCTCCTGTCCTGATCCCTCCTCTCAGGATATTTGCATCATGGCTGTTCAAGGTCAGTTCTGGAAGTCTCACACAGGAGTATTTTCTTCTACATCAGAGCTGAATGGGTATGCATTTAGTTGCCTTGTTTTTAACTTTCACAATCACTCCTGGCCAAGATAGCAAGTGCCCTGCAAAGGCTCTTTGGAGCTGAATATAAGTTCACGTGTGCTTTGCGGGAGAGCTGCCGGAGACACACTGCACGGGCTGGCTGGCAGGGAAAGCAAGGAGTGCTGCAGGGTCTGTTGTTGTTGCAGGCAGCCACACTGCCCAGCGAGTACAAGGAGGGGAAGCTGCAGGCGTTCCGGCTGCTCTGTGCCATGATGAGCCGGCGCCAGGACCTGGTGCCCAGCTCCGACTTCCTGGTGCACTTCTACTTCGTCCTGCGCCTGGGGCTGACCAGCGAGGACCAGGTAGGAGCTGTGCTTCCTGTGCCACTGCTGCCCCGTGCCACAGCAGCAGGAGGTGCTGCCAAAACCTGCTGCTGCTGTGGGCACAGAAGTTGTTCCGGGTCTCCCTGTCCTGGGCTGGCCTCAGGAATAAAGCATTCGATGTGAGATGAGGAAAAGACTTGATCGGGCTGTTAGATGATGGTTGTCTCACAGAAACAGCTCAGTGCTCATGGGGACTCTAAGAAATATTCTTTGGACGAAATAAAAACTGTCTAAGAACACTTAGAGGTTTTTATAGCTGTAGGAATGAGAGCATGGGCTGCAGCTCTGCTGGGGGTGGCAGCAAAGGGTACAGCGACCACTCAGGAAATTCTGGGGGTTGCTGATGGTGCCTTTAGGAAACCAGACAGGTTTGATTGTTTCTGAGATAGAAGAGGGAAAGAAGGAATTGTTACCAGACTCTTGCCCCTCTGTTTCCCTCCTGAAAAGTTAGAGCATTTGGAAAACACTCCTTTTGAATAGATAAGAATAGAGAGGCAAGGGTTTTCTCCTGGAAAATCCTAGAAGTCCTGCTGCAGCTGCCCATCACTCCAGGGTTCCCCAGGTATTTTGCAGCCCCACACTGCAATCCCTCCATGGCTTCTCTGGATATTTTGCAGCCCCACACTGCCCATCCCTCCGTGGTTTCCCTGGATATTTTGCAGACTGCTGCTGCTCTTTGTTCTCACTTCCCAGTCTGGTGGCTGCATTTGCCTCTTGGTGGCACACTTGACCACAGGTTGGCTGGTGTGTGTGTGTCCTTCCCCGTGCTTTCCTTAGCTGTGGAACTGAGTGAGGTGTTAACTGACAGTGCCTTGGAGCGAGGTGTTGATGGGAAGCAGGATCCTTATTCCTGCTCCTGTATTTCCAGGGCAATTGGCTCCGAGGGGCTTGCTGGGTGCTCAGAGAGTGGAAGCCTTTTTATCAGAGAGGATGTGGAATCACAGGGCACAGGATCACTGGAACAGGGATCTCTAACATGCTTTCCTGGATTTCGGAAATAAAATAAACTTGGGGATGGCCTTTTTAGCACAGATTGGATTTGTCTGCTAAGCACAGGCATAAATTTCTCCCTTGTAAGGAATATTCACAGAAGGAAGTGTAGGAGGTGTCTCATGGAGGAATTTTCCTTCTGTATGGATCACTAGTGCAACTTTTAGCATTTATGTGGAAAAGCCAGAGAAAGATTGCCCAGCTCCAGAAAATCACCTTGGCTACTTCAGAAGAGCTTTTTAGGTGGTTACAGAATTATAAGTATTACAGTCAGGAACCTCTTCGACCTGAATGGTTTTCAATATTTTTGTTTGCTTGACAAATGTTTTTTTGAACTGTATTTCTTTTTTCACTCGTCGCTCACTTGAGGATGTGAGACTAGGAAATTGCTGCTGTGTTGTGTAGCTTTTGGTGCTGATAGAAAAACAAAATAATCTGATTTTGAATATGGTATAAATGAGTATAGTGTCGTTCCCAGCAAGTGCAGCCTGGCTTTGCAGCACAGTCTCGGGGGGTGCATAAAAGAGCAGTGTGAGGGTGTATTCTATAGGAGGCTCCCGCGGTGCTCCGAGCCCGGGATGTAGCAATTAGCTCAGCAGAGGAGACAGCAGGGTAATGAGCTGCAGCTAATTTGTCCATGTGGAAGTGTCTAACAACAAACATCCCTGGAGAAGTGAACAATTCTCTGCAAGGATTGCATCACTTCTCCAGGCGGGAGAAGCCCTGGCACCGGCAGCCACAGGGAGCGAGCCACAGTCAGGGAACACGAGAGGGCCTGGGGTCAGGGGCCAAGTGACCATCTGTGGGGTGCCTCCCTCCTGCACTGCTCCAGCCCGTGGCACTGCTCTGCTGCTGGGCTGCTCTGTACTTTCTTCCTGGTTTTTTATGAATGATGTTCATTGAGGCTCACAGCCTTCCCTCCCTGGCCTCCAGTGTGGAGGAAAGAGAGCTGGGATGTTCGCCAGCACACAGAGGGTTAGGGAAGGTACTTTACCTGTGGTTAGGGGGTTGAAAATCATGAAATGTTCCTGGGGGGTGGTTTGTAGGGATACTGTGGGATAGCCTGCTCCAGTTTGGATGGGCATAGCTGCCTTCTGCTGTCAGGTGAGCCTGATGGTCGGAAAACTCCTGTTCCAGCAACTGCAAGCAGGTGTGTCTCTTGGTTTGGGTAATAAATGCAGCTTTTTAAATCAACCCAAAATATGATACTGCATCTGGCACAAATTTTACAAATATCTGAACCAGGAAAAGAAATGTATTTTATTATTGCTGTTTTATTACTGCTGCTGGCTGCTTACTGTGACAGTACTTTTTGCTTCATTCACCTGTAAAAGTGGATAAGCATCTCCTTGCTCCACAGGTTCCTCCTTTTTGCTGAATAACAAAAGTACCAAAACACAGTCCCAAAAACCTAACACTTCTCAAAGAATCAACTGTTGGCATAACAGGGATTCTTCAGCTCGAGTCTTTCTGGCAGTTAAATAATCCTTTGAGGTTGCTGGTGGTTGTCTCCTAAGAATTCTGTGGACTTTTGCATCACAATTTCTTATTTCTGTCTAAATTTCTGCTCATAGTCTGAGAGGAGAAGGCAGTGCAGGTGAGGTGCTTACCTACTAGGGACACCGAAAAAAGAGGCAGGTTTTCAATCCTTTTTCAGGTTTCAACCCTCCGCTGCTCAGTGTCATTTTTCAGCCATTCTCACCCTATTAGCAGGGTGAGCATCAGTTACTGTGCCTGGTGCCACCTGTCACCAACGCTGAGGTGTCACCTGGCACTCAGAGGTTACCTGCCAAGTGAGCAAGGGGGTCACTTGTATTCCTGACTTTGGGAGTGAGTTTAACAAATAAATTTAATTAAAGTATTGTCATACTTGCTTGCCAGAGGACCTCTGGAGTAGGATACTTCCATTTTTAGAGAACATAATCAAAGTTAGAGACTTCAGAGGCTCTCTGTGGAGAGGACAATGGGCAGCCAAGAAAGTGGTGGCTTTTTCAGTTTGGCGATACGAAGAGCAGAACAAACTTTAAATACGGAATAAGAGGAAAATCACCGCAGTCCAGCTGAGCTGGCAGAGGTCCTGGGTGATTAAATGTCAGCACAAGCAGCAGGCCTGCCCGTGGAGCACAGCCTGGCTGCAGCCAGGCCACTCAGCAGCTTTGTTTTAGCTCAATTCCTTTTAGCAGTGCAAGGATGCTGTGGATGAGAAGCTCTGTCAGTAGAGGTGCTGAGGTACCGGTGCTCGTTATCCATAAGCCTCTTTATTTGTTCCAAAGGCACTGTTGGGGATGATGGAAAGGAAGCTGCAGCAGCTCTAAGCTTCTGTGGAAACACCCACTGGAGCTCTCTGGGTGGGATATGGCTCATTTGTTATAGGAAGCATTTTTCAGCAGAGCTGCTGCCAGAGGAATCACTAATTACCTGTTCGTATTAACATTGGTCTGACATTAAAAAAACCCCAGCATTTGTGGGCTTTATATCTTTCTGTCCAGTTGTCACTCAGCAGCCAGGAGCAGCATGCAGCAGCAGCCATGTAAAGGTACAATAAATGAGTAGCTTTGCTTTTGTCCCTCGTGGAATGGGTGCTTCTTGCCTGGATTTCTGCCTGATGGCGTTGCACACAAGGGCCTTTGGTTGTACAGAAACCATCATGCCGTTTAGATTCTTTCCCAGACTGCCATTTATAAGGAAATAACCTTAAAATAGTCTATTAAGGCTTAGATTCCCCTGTTTTAGCTTCTCCAGTCTTCTTTCCAATGGCTGCCACGATTTTCTCGCTCTTTTAATCCACCCCTTATCTCATTTTCTGTAGAAAATTTGCCTGTGTGCTCCCATTATGTGCTTTGAGTGCTTTGAAAAAGTGTTAACAGACAGCACGTTTCCAGTAGGGAATAACAAAAGTCCAAATGCCAGGGTCTCACAGGAACTCTCACATCCCCCTCTGCTCGCCCAGAGCAGGCTAAGTGGGAAGTGCTGGAGAAAAGAGCTGGAAGCTTGACTGGAAGCAAGGGGGAGCCAGGTCCTGCCAACTGCAGGAGCTGTGCATTTGGGAATGATTTTGGTAGTTTTGTTCTTTTCTGTTTATGTTGCTTCAATTCATTTGCCCTTCCTAAGTTGCATCCATCCCACCCAAATTCCAGTTTTGCGGTTGGTGTTGTATCTGTCAGAGCTCAGAGAGGTGCTGCACTCCATGGGCACTTTGGAGAGATGTGTGTGGGGACACACAGCCACCTCCACATTCCAGGCAGTGCCGTGGCCTTGGCACCCACACCCTTGTCCCTGTATCCACTGCATCCTCTGGGAGTGCTCTGCGTGTGTGCAAACCAAAATATTTATTCCAGTCCTTTATCCCAATGCTCTCCCCACTTGTTGAAGTATGAGACATGCTCCAAAATGGGACGAATTGAAAAAACTCCCTCAATTATACTCCAGCCTCGAGGGACTTGGGCTATAAAATGTAACTGTCTTGGGGTTAGGTTTTACCTTGCACCTTGAAATGGAGCTTTCTGGTAGTTAATCCTGGATCTCCAGAGGTTGTCAAAATACTTCATAAATTTGCGTTGGAACTTAATTTTTGGCAAGTTAACTCTTACCTAAAATGTCATGGTAGGTAGGAAAACTTGGCATAAGTAAATGGAAGCGTTTGTTCCTTTAAAGTAGAAAAGGAAAAGGGAAGTGTTCAGTCTTCTGTAAATTAATAATCTTTCCTGTGCTGTAGATCTCAGCTGCCAGTGAGGTGTCTATTGGTGAGGAACAGAGTGAACTTTCAGTGAAAAATCCGTGTTGTTCCTGTAAAGGGACAATTGGAAACGTGAGGAAGGCAGCTGGCAGGCTATTTGGTTACACCTGTAATCTGCAAAAGCTTGAACAAAAATTAGGTGAAGAATATTTTTGCAATTGACCTTTCAGTGAACTTGCATAAATTTATTTCGCTTACTCGGTGGATGTTTACAACCTTATAATTTGAATTACTAGATTAACCTATACTGAAATATGATGCCGTTTATAGGGTTAATGCATTTGAGAAGGACATGCATGCGATTGCCCCCTCCTCTCCCCTCTTCCCCAGCTTTAACACCACGGAGCATCATTCTGAATTGAAATAGTCCATAATGGTCCTTGTTTTCACTTTTCTTTAACAACATGAACGCTAAATTATAGCTGTGCAATTATGTAAACAATGGAAATGCTTCCAGAATGAATACTTCCTTTTAAATTTTCATTTTGTGTAATTGCTGAAAGGTTTGGAGCCATAATAAACCAAAATTATTTTACACATTTATCGTTCTAAAGGTCAATTATGAAAGAAGTAAAGCAACAACGCTGTGCAGAATGAGTAAACCAATTTCCACGGCCATCACCATATGTTTTTCTTATGGCTTGTGTTTTCCAGTTGCTGTGTACATAGCATTCAATTAAAGTGATTCATTGACCAGGCTGGG
The DNA here is from genome assembly GCA_013400495.1 of Nicator chloris. Taxonomy (NCBI): domain Eukaryota; kingdom Metazoa; phylum Chordata; class Aves; order Passeriformes; family Pycnonotidae; genus Nicator; species Nicator chloris. The sequence continues at coordinate 115,982 of WAAE01022459.1, forward strand.
AGCTGCTGCCCGGAGTTTACATTTGCAGGGAGGGAAGGAAGCTCGGCTCTGTTTGAATTGCCTGATTTTGCCATATCGCTGATAGCACAGATGTCCTGGCTCCCTCGCCCTCTCACAAGCCTCTCTCTGCTGATAAGCTCCCTGAGCCCCCGGATTGCTGCCCCAAATCCCATCTTGTTGTGAGCAGGGCGCTTTGCTGACTGGGAAAGGGGACAAACCTGGCAGGCTACCTGTGAGCGCTGTCCTGGGCTGGTGCTGGCCCTGCCCGTGCAGAGCAGCACTGCCACGGACAGGGGACAGCCTTCCCGGCCCGAGTTGAGGAGCAGTGGCCCAAAGTGTGCAGGGTGATGTGCTCAGTGCCCGGGGTGAGCCCGGCTGAGTGGGTTTGTGTCGGGCCCTCCCTCGGGAGATGGTTCCTGGGTGTGTGTCACTGCAGCCAGCAGTTTGCACTGGGAATTCAAAGGGAAGCCGAGGACTGCTTCAAGAGCTTTTCGAAGGGAATTTTTGAAAGGCTTCTCACTATGGAAAATTATTTATTTTTAATAGCACTACATCTCGTAACTGGCGAGTAGATCCCTGCAGCCTTTTGGACTGTGTGTGCTGTCACAGCATTTGTGTATGACAGGACCTGTTTTGTGGTTCTTCCTTGCCCCGCTATGGGAAGCGTTCTGTGCAGGAAGCGTGGCCGGGATCGGTGCCCTGGTGTGTGACAGATGGGAGCACTGGGCTGAGGACAGGAGTTAATGCAGTTGTTTGGAGCAGCTCCCCACACCGCCGCCTCCCTGGCCAGGTTAGCCCAGACTCTTTTATTGTGGCACGTGTCAGCAGCAGCCTGCTCCCATCTGCTGCCCTGCTCAGGGCCAGCCCAGCTCTACCTGGCCCTGCCGTACAGGTGTGCTGTGCTGGACCGGCACGGAGCGTTAATCAGCCCTTAATTATAACAAGGTAGGTCCTTTGTTCTGCGCCGACCGAGAGTTTGCCACCCGCTTTATGAGAGGCTTCATCCATCTGCTCTGCTTCTCAATGTTTGCACTGACCCATATTGACTCAAAATGTATGAAAGGAAGTGATTAAAACAAGTTTAAACATTAACTTGAGTGGCATTTTAGCTTATTCAGGAAAGTGAAAGCATTATCTGCTACTATGTTAAAAATGAATACTGTTTATTTGAATATATAGCAGTTATTTCATAGGACACTGGTGTGGCAGACACTTAGTGGAACACTAATTAGGGGCTGTGTAGGTGTTTAGCAGGGCTCTGAGAAAATAGTGATGATGTTAAAGCATCTCTTCATGTATAGAAAATGGGGTTTGTCAGCTTTAGCTTCTGCTGTGGAGATTGAGCACATGGACACATTATGGGGGGTGTCTCTAGTTCAGGCTGTCTTTGACACATCATGAAACCAGTAAGGATGGACAAGGAAAAGGGTTTTCCTTTGCAACTTGTCAAAATTTTATTGAATGGAAAATAATTATCTACTTAGTATAGAAATAGCTTGATGTAACTCTTTAGAAAACACAGTGTCACAGGTAAGGATTACACAGGTTTTATGCCTAATTTTAAACCTGCTGAAAGCTTGCAGGGAAGAAATCTTAAATATAGGAACTTCGCTCTGGTTTGGAAAGACTGTGAAGACTTGAAATGTGGAAGGATTAAAGATTAAATGCTTTATGTATTCGGTACTACAGAGTGATGGTGAGCAAAGCTGGGGCTGCTGGTCTGTTCCTTCAGGGCACAGGGAGCAGACCTAGGGGGCAGCTCGTGTTCTTGTGGCATGGAATTCTGAGAGATTTGAGGAACTCACTCCTCTGGACTGCTGCAGTGCTTCATCTTAAATCTGTTACATGTTTGGATGCTTGAATCCAAAGTCTTGTTTAACAAAATGGTTGTGCTTAGGCACAAAGAGACATGGATGGTGGTGTGGGCTTTGAACAGGAATTTAGGGGTACAAATGTTACCAAAATACCAAATGGACTTCGGCTACTCCACGCCCCTGAAGTGGAAGGAGGTGATTACGTGGAGGTCAGTTTGCACACAGAGTTCTGCGAATTTGCACCTCGATCAGCGTGGGACTAGGGAACCTCAAAGTTAAATCTTCTCAAACCTCAAAGTTAAATCTTCTCCAACTCTCCCTTTTGCTTTTGGCCTTCCTGGCTTTTCTCACAGGTGCCTTCTCTTGCAGGACATCCTGAACACCGTCATAAAGCACTGCCCGCCGTGGTTCTTCTTCCTGGGGCTGCCTGGCTTCACGATGCTGATTGGAGACTTCCTCGGGGCGGCGGCGCGCGTGCTGAGCGCGGACACGCCGGAGGTGAGCGCGGCTGGCTCGGCACAGTCACACTGACCGGGCTCTCGGGGTGGATACTGGGGCAGCTGGGGTGGGAAATCCTGGGATAAGGCAACACCTTGGTGCTGCAGAGGTGTTCGATCCAAAGGCTGAGGCATGAGGAAAGCGTGTCCAGGGTGATGCTGCCGGGGGCCCGCAGAGCCCCGTGAGCGCCACTGCAGCGAGCAAGCACTGAGAGAGAGCGGGGAACTCCCTGGGTGATGCAGCATCTCTGGCTAAATGTCAGCACTAACAGAAATGTGACTCTAAATGATTCAATTATTGAAGGATAAGTAAAATAGCAAATCAATGCGGGGTTGCCGAAATAGATGTAAAGGTCTGGCAGTCCTGGGAGAAACAGGAAAGCTCTGTTGCATGTGAAACACCAGCTCAGGGGAGACCTTTCTGTCTGTTCTGGCTCAGGGCTTTTGCTGCTGCTCTTGACATTTGCATGGCTGAGCAGGTGGCCCTGTGCAGGCCCATGGCCCTCTCCTGTTCCAGCAGAGCTGGAACAGTGAGCCAGCCATGCTTCTTCCATCAGCCCTCAAAGAGCTTGGTCAGCCTTAGTGTTGATCCAAAGCTTAAATGCTAATAAGAAATGGACGCTCAATTTTCCATGGAAAAAACACAAACCAAAACACCCTCCCTGCATGCATAACACTGGTTGTGTGTTGCATTTTCAACATAACACAGTAGTTAACGTGTTTATAGCTCATGCCATGGTGCTTTTGATGGCTTTATTGGAGTAGGGATCTCTCTGCACATTGGCATCACCTATGCAATGAGTGTGAGTGGGTTCTGCACCTACTCTCTGTGCCACAGGATCACCTTATAGCAGTGCTGGTTTAGTGCTTCATCCCCTCACTCAGCTGTTCTTCAGGGGGTTCTGTACTTTCTGTTGGCATCAAATGGCTGATTGTCAGGTGGGGTAATGAGGGGAAGTCTTAAAGAGGTAGGATGTGCTCAGGAGTGGGCCCAGGCACCAGTGGAGGAGCAGCTCAGCCTCACCAGGAGAATGGAGCAGCACAGCAGAGAAAGCATGGGCAGGAAGGTGTGTGTCAGATGCTGCTTACACCCAGCTCTTGCTGGAGTTGCAGAGGAAAAGCTCCTGGGATGTGTTCCCTGGGACTGCTGAATGCTGCATTGTGAATCCAGCAGGCTGAGTAGGGCAGTGCACACTGGCCTTGGAGCTGGAGGCATCTTCACGTGTGAAGAGTTTTCAGTGGCTATTTTAGTGAATATTTTTTTAGTGACTATTTCTGCCTATTTGTCCTTCGCCAGGCTCCCCGCTCTGAAGCTCACACCATCCTTGGTGCTCTTGTGTGCTTTCCAAACACCTACCAAGGAATCCCACAGTTGAGACCCATCTCAGAAACCAGCGAGAGCATCACAGGAACTGCAGATGTGAAGGTAAAGCCACATTTATTGTAAATCCTTAGGTAATCTAACCTGGTTTCACTGTGCAGTGACTTCATTCCTGCCCAAATGGTTGCCCTCACACAAGCCTCTGTTGCTCCTAATAAACTGGAGGCACCACAGTGATCCACTGCTCAAAATTAGGGATGGCTGGGGAGGAATCTCTGAGTTCCTCATGTGGCCTGAGCAGGCAGAACCAGAGAGGGTGCAGAATTCCCTTCACACGCTTGGCTCCTGTTCTTGCTTCTTCATCAGGCCTTGGAGAGTCACTGGAGGTGTCTTACTTCTAAAATTAACACAGTTTTGGCTTTTCTGTACTAAACAGTACACTAAATTTTTCATAACATGTTTTGGTTAGAACCTAAACACTACAGTTTGTATGGAGTGACCACCACTTGTTTGTAACTGCCCCTTGACACTGTAAATGAATTGATTTCCTCTTGCTGCCTGTGCATGAGTTGTAAGCTGACTTGATTTGTCCTCAAGGGCCTATATATTTGAGTGTTTCTCCCTTGACAAAATACAGTTGGTATGGGGTAAAGATGCTTTAGCAACAGACAGAGAATTAAAGTCACTTCACCTGTAACCATGTCAGAGTTAAACAACTTTAAAGTAGATGTATGAAAAAGATGCTTATTCTAATTTATTTTGTTATTTTAGTATTGCCTCATAAATATTTTGTTGAAGAATGCTACAGAGGAGCCAAGTGAAGCTGCAAGGTAAAATACTGAGTAGAAGAAATGGGAAAATACCTTAGAATTGGTTAGATTGGAAAAGACCTTTAACATTATCAAGTCCAACCATTTATGCCTTGGAAAAGTCTTTCTTGCTGCTTATCTTCTGCTGGTGCCTTGTGGTTTGGTCCTATGAAGTTGAGCCTTACTCTGTACCATGAAGAGTGCTGTCATGTTGGAGGGGAAAGAAAGATCTCATTTTTGTGCATTTTTTTTTCTTTTTCTCCCTAAATATTCCTCTGAATCTCCTGACCAGCTCCCCTTTTCTTTTCACAAAGATGCATAGCCATCTGTGGCCTCGGCGTGTGGATCTGTGAGGAGCTCACGCAGTGCACGAGCCACCCCCACGTGAAGAAAGCCATCAATGTCATAGGTGTGACACTGAAGGTATTGCTGTGGTGGGTTCTGATCAACGTGCTTCGGGGAAAAAAGGCATTTACACTTTGCAAATAGTCACTGATGGTCTGAGGCACGGGCTGCTGCTGTTGTGTCCTGTGCAAGCATGCAGAATATTTGCAAAAATAGCCTGTGTCCCTTTAGACTCCTTCTCCAGCAAACTCACATAAGAGATCACACAGACAGTGTCAAACCTGCTGGTTCCTAATGCTGGCAATGCGATTTCACAATGCTAACGTTTTTTATGGTTTGCAAAGATGTAAAGTAATGAAATGCAGAAAAAATGGACTGCAGTGTATTTTATCTGGATGTTTTTGGCTTTTAATCACCCTTTTTCTTCCAGTTTTCCAACAAGCTGGTAGCCCAGGTAGCCTGTGATGTCCTTCAGCTGCTGGTGTCTTACTGGCAGAAGCTTCAGGAATATGAATCCTCCCTGTGCCGCAAAATTACTGAGGTAAGTCAGATTCTTTAAAATGTTTGTATGGAAATCATATGCAAAGTTCTCTTAATCGCTTCCTTGGGCTGCTGTGGTTTTGGCAACTCCTGCTTTTTTTTGTTGTTAAGGATGTGCTTGCTTGCCATACTCTGGACCAGTGTAGGTCCCTCGTTTGTAGTGACTTGTTTGCAAAATGCTCAGTAAAACATTTTCTTTCACTTGGACATTGACTGGCACAGGCAGTTGGATGCTCCTAGGAGAACTTAACCTGTTCCACGCCCTGTGCAGTGAAGGTCTGTCTCTGCAGAGGAAGAAGCTGAGTGCCTTTCTGACACTTTGGTTTGTTTGGCTGCAGATCCTGGTGGCCACCATCGCGTTTCTCCTACCCAGTGCCGAGTACTCCTCCGTGGAAGCAGATAAGAAGGTGTGTCACTGAAAAGAGCTGTCTCCATTCTTTGTGCTGTTTGAGGGATATTTTAAATGAGGTTGCTCTGAACCAGAGTTGAATTTTAAACTTTCCAACTCATACCCTAAAGTCTGAGTGAATTTAATGAAATGTACCTAAACACCGTGCTCTCTGTTCTTGTTCAGTTCATCGTTTCACTGCTGCTTTGCTTGCTGGACTGGTGCATGGCACTGCCCATGAAAATGCTGCTGGAGCCCGTGTCTGCTGGTGCTGTGGAGGATCAACATGCATCCAGAGCTCCTTTGCTGGATTATATTTACAGAGTGAGTATGGGAAAGGAAGGTGATTTACTCTGCCTGGCTGTTTAAAGACGCCTTTCACACACCCTGAAGGCACAGAAGCAGCTTTGTCAAGCACTAGAAAATCACCTCATCTAGGTGAGAAGTTACAAATGCAAGATGTTAAGAAGATAAGATTAGAGATGTAGAACAGACAGGGGATGGTGAAGACAAAGGTGAAATGCTTAAAACAATGAGCCGGGGAAAATAATCTTTGCAGAAATATTTGGATTATTTGAAGTGGGCTGTTAAAATAGAAAACAAGCCCTGAAGCAAGCTGTTAAAGGACAGAATCAGTGCAGATGGAGACTGTAAATCTAGACATGCTGAATTTGGATACAGATGGGTTGTGTAGTGTGTCAGAACTGGGGGCCCTGCTTGCTGGGTGTGTTGAGGACTGTCCTGAGTTGGTCACTGTCCCTGCAGGTCCTGCACTGCTGCATCAACGGCTCCAGCACCTACACACAGCAAAGCCATTATGTGCTGAGCCTGGCCGACCTCTCCTCCTCTGACTACGACCCCTTCCTGCCGCTGGGGAATGTCAGGAGCTCCTCGGAGTCAGCCCAGTGCCCCTCCTCCACTGATCTGGGCAACCTGCTCACCGTGGCTGAAGGTGAGGGCGTGCCCAGAGTGTGGGCTGGGCCAGCGTGTGCGAGCAGCAGTGGGAAATAGTGTTCCAGGTTCCATCTCTGCCTTAGAAATGTGCTTCTCCTTATTGCACGTAGCAACCGCTCCTTCAGCATTGGGCACGGCTCTCTCTGGATTAATTCCAATTGCTTCTGTGACAGGATGTTTGAGTTCCTTCCTTAAAACAAATGTATGTTTAGAAGATGTAAAGGGAAAGAGGAACACTGTAAACCAAAGAGAAATAGTTTTACACTGAATAAGAAAAAACCTAGAAATTGGGAGGTTTCTGGCTATAAGAGGAGTAACATTCCCATGGGAGAAGTGGAGGGACAGCAGTAGCTCAAGAGCCCAGTCGCTTTATGAAATAACTGATGGATCTGCCTGTGCTGAGGGGGACCATCTGAGCATACAGGGGATCTCTCCCTGCCTCACACAAGACTTGCCCACCTGCCAGGGATGGAGGAGCATTGCTTTGCAGAGACATCTCTGGTTTGCCTTGGCCTTTCTGCCATGTCACCCTCCTGCTCTGATGGCTATGGGGATGTGGTGAAGTAAAATAAAACTGCAGGACAGGTAGGATTTCTTGGAAAGCTGTTGGAAATATGTCCGTGAACAGGAAGGATCAGCAGGTCACATGGGGCAAGCTGCTGCAGTGTGGCAGAAATCTGCAGGCGCTCCTTCCGTATTGCCTCTTGCTGCTCTTACTGATCCATTGTGTTTTCCTTGATGGTTTCAGAGAAGAGGAGGAGGAATTTGGAACTGATCCCTCTCACCGCACGGATGGTCATGACTCACCTGGTTAATCACCTAAGCCACTACCCGCTCAGCGGGGGCCCAGCCATCCTCCACAGCCTCCTGAGCGAGAACCATGACAATTCCTACGTGGAATCCTCTGAGCTGTGCTCGGAAGTGTTCCGCAGCCCCAACCTGCAGCTGTTTGTGTTCAACGACAGCACTCTCATCTCTTACCTCCAAATCCCCACTGAGAAGAAGGCGGGCGCCGAGCCGGCAGCGGCGCCTTCGGACGTGCGGGTGATCGTCAGGGATATCTCAGGGAAGTACTCCTGGGATGGCCGGATCCTGTACGGGCCTCTGGAGGGCTGCCTGCCGCGGGGCAGCACGGCCGGCGCCTTCGCCACCTCCAGCGACCCGCAGCTGCACGTCCTTTCCCAGAAAGACGTCTCCCAGGCGGAGGAGGGAGAGGATGCCCTGGACCAGCTGCTGGAGAGGATTGGGAGCAGCAGCCCCGAGTGCCTCCTGCACCCGCAGCGCAAGCTGAACGAGCCGGCCCCGCCGCCCTGCGGGATGAGCACCGAGCAGGAGCGCGCCATCACCGAGGCCCTGCTGCGGCAGAGTGCCCAGGAAAGGGAGTTCATGCTGAAATGCAGCTCGGACTGCAACATGAGGGTGCCCCGCCAGGAGCCACCACCTCCTGCTGAACCCCAAGCCTCTTTTTATTTCTGTCGGCTGCTGCTGGACGACTTGGGAATGAACTCCTGGGATAGAAGGTAGGAAGGGAGGATCCAGAATGTGTTATGGGTGCTCCTCTCACTTTTTAGCCCCAAATGCAGACACAGACACACTTAAGAAAGCAAGGATCGTATAGCTGGGGGTAAGAGCAGAGTTTTGAACTTCAGTGATTATTTGAAATAGACATCAATAGATTGTGTATTACAATAATTCTAAGAAATCATATCATGTTAATTATCTTAGCTATTTGGATGATTAAATACTGTGTCTGCACCGTGTAGCATTTGCCTTCAAACCTTTCTTATTTATTTCTAGAAAAAGCTTTCATCTGCTGAAGAAAAATTCAAAGTTGCTGCGCGAACTGAAAAATCTGGATTCCCGCCAATGGTAGGTGGTGTGTACTGAACACACCATTGATAAGGTTTGTGTTTCCCAAGGAAGAATGAGTCACCAGAACCAAAACTTCATTCCTGTTGAATCCAAATATTGGTATGAAAATTTGACTCTTTGTTTCTCCAGAGTTCTGTAGCCTGAATGGAGAAGCCACCTGCGCTGGCACATTCTCCATGTACAGAAAATTCTAAATCAGTAGCAAATAATAAGACAGATTTTCTTCACATTTGCTTTAGCTGAGAGGGGAGGGAATCTAATTGATTGTGACCTGGGTTCAGCTGATAGTATTTTCTACAGGATGATCCCTGTGTCAGAGCAGTACTTTCAGGGGCGGTCTACCCAGAACTGCTCTCCACCCAGGAAGTGGCAGAATGGAGTTCTGAATGTTACATTTTGTTTTTCATTAATTGACATAGAGCTGTTTGAAAAACATCTGCAGCATTTCAGAGTTCTGAGTTTCTTCTATCCCAACAATTTCCGCATCAAATGCGCTGTGCGTGTTTTCAGAGAAGCCAACTGTCCCTGTCAGCCTTGTAAAACTCTGCCCAGGGTCTGAAAGTCAGTAATGTTTCTTCTGCCTTGTATGTCATCACCCTGTAATTAAAATTCTGTAGGTCAAATTATGCTCCCATTAACACCTGTGCCACCTCACTGTCTGTGCAGTGCTGCACAGATCTGAGTCATTAACCCTGTAATTGGAAGTTGGTCACCAGTTCTGTGGCTGATGCGCAGGAGGACCAGGCTTGACTCTGCTCTCAGAACTGGGGTGTCTCTGCAGTGAGGTTTTTGTGGCAAAAAAATGGGGGGGGAAGTGAGTGATGTATTTGTGTGCATAAAAGAAATGGACATACGGAGCTGAATGTGGGCACCTGCTCATATGTTTGGAGTGCAGGGGGATCAGAAAAAAATGACTTTGAGCTGAAGCTTATTTAACCTGGATTTCTTTTTCCATCCCGTGGCAGTCGTGAGACTCACAAGATCGCTGTGTTCTACATTGCCGAGGGACAGGAGGACAAGTGTTCCATCCTGGCCAATGCCAGGGGAAGCCAGGCCTATGAAGATTTTGTTGCTGGACTGGGCTGGGAGGTAACAGCCGTAATTTAGACAAGCTACCTTGTTGCTGGTTGCACTGGGCAGTTTTTAATTGACACGCACAAAAAAAAAAAATCGCTGCACACTGATGCTCGGCTGCTTTTAGCTCTTGCCATAGTCAGAGCACACACTCAGCATAGGCATTCTTTATGACATGCGTGGGTTTCGTTTGCTTTGTCAAAATGGTCTGTCATAATCTAAATGCCACGAACATTTTGGTGTTTGGGAAATCCAGAGTAGCTGAATGTCACATTTAAGGATCCAAGTGCCACAGGGACATGCGGAATCCCCAGGCTGGTGCTGTTGGGAAAACAAACAAGCCTTTGGAGTCAGGCTTGACTTCAGAGAGGTGTTTCTTCTGAATAGACTTCTGGAATAATTTCTTCTAAGGTCTTTATTGCTGTATAAATCTTCAGTTTCTTCTGCAGTTTTTCTGGTTCTTGTTCTCTTTGCCTTTTGTGATGCTTCTGGCAGTGGGAGCGCTGAGCCCCACAGAGCCCTTAGCCAGCAGAATGTGTGTCAGAATGCCGTTGTTTCCTTGGTGCTGTTTTCTGGAGGAAAGTAAAATAGCTGGATAGATAATGACTCAGGACCTAGTTCAGAGAGATTTACTTTTAGTAGATGTCAAATACAGGCACGGGGAAGACAAATCTAATGGAACGATCGCAGAGCTGTAGGGGAAGACTTCTTTTTCTCTGGGATGGACATGGAAACCTAGGGTGGCAATTTCCTTAATCTTGATACAGAGGCAAACCTTGATGATGCATCAGTGTTTTCAGATGGCTGCCACTTGTGCCTTTGGCTCCCTCAGGTCGACCTGTCCACGCACGGCGGGTTCATGGGCGGCCTGCAGCGCAATGGCAGCACAGGGCAGACCGCGCCCTACTACGCCACCTCCACAGTGGAGATCATCTTCCACGTGTCCACCAGGATGCCCTCTGACTCGGACGACTCACTGACCAAAAAGGTAAAGGCTTGTCAGTGTGTTTCACACTACTGCAGTCACCAAGTGCTCCCGTGAAAGTCTGGCCTGAAAGCAGCCTTTGCTGACTGTCCCTGGCAGGCTGTCCCCACAGTGCCATGTGGTGCTCTGCAGCTGGGTTAGCTGAATTAAATGGCATCTAAACTCTGGGTTCTGAAACACAATTAACATTTCCATGGTAGCTTCAAATACCACCATGAGTAATAATATTAGCAATAATTCCATTTGTACGTTGTCTGCCTGCCAAAACTGCTGTAGGTTGGTGGAACCTACAACAAAAAAAAAAGCAACCAAATGCGGCATCATAAAACCTTCCAGACAGCTTGTCCTGTGTGGAACAGCAAAGAGGGCTGACAGGCTCAGAACCTGAGCAGCCAGCTCAGAGCTCAAGCCAGTAGCCAGTTAGGCACAACTCTGGCAAGCAGCCTCTACTTCAGACAGCCAGAGCCCAGCCTGAAATTCTGTTGGTATCGGTACTTAATCGTTTGTCTTTCCTAACAGGGAGCTATTTCAGATTACGCTGTTTGCCAGCTGCTGCTTAGTCTCAAAGAAGATTTTTGGGGCATACCAAATCTCTGCCTTTTTAATTAGGATTGACTTCTTGTCCTGCAGAGGTTGTTAGCATGCATCAGTAATGCTGCAGCAGCCATCCAGTGCACCATGGGATACTGCTCCGCTCTGAGCGTTGTCTGTGACTCTGTTCCTGTGTGACTGTGTGTGGTGTCCAGTTGGTTTCAGAGTGACTTGTGCTTTCCTTTGAAATATAAACGTGGGATATCTGACTTCCGGTTCTGAAAAATTGCCTAGTGTTTCATACTATAGTCAGATCTTGTCTTTTTTATTAGGATAGCTGTCATTAAAAAAAAAAAAGTCAGCAAAATGACGTTTCTGTATGTAACTCACTGTCTTCATGGATACAAGGCTACAGAAAGAAGTACTCTGTGTGCTTCACAGTGGGGCAGTGGTGTGTAGGACAGGGCTGCGGAGGCTCTGCGACCATACCAGGGTAGGACTGTCTGTGTTTTTATTGTTCCTGACTAGTATTTGTCCAGCTGCTAGACCAAAACGCTAATGATGAATGATTTACAGTTTGCCTAGGCAACATATTCCATATTCCTATGGGATCCACTTCTTGTAACATGAAAAAAAACTCTGGTTGTGCCTACTTTGCTTCGGTTTAAGCCCATTGATTCTTATCCTATTTCACATAGATACGACGGGCAGATTGTTTTGCAGCACACTTACGCATGCCTGAGAACTGCTGCCATGTCTTTCCCAGACTTATTTTTTCCTATACAAACTGTGGCCATTTATTTAGTCTAATCTTCCCTTGTAAGTCCTGGGTTTTGTGGAAGCCTGGCAAAGATGCTGGGATATGGTCTGGTTGTTGAGTAATTCATCAGCTGGGAGAGGAGAGCACAGTGTGGCAGAGCTACGACAAGGGGCAAAATGGGATTTAGCTGCAAACAGTCCACTTATTCTCCTAATTCTCATCTGTGTTAGGGGTCATCACAGACACTGAGGGTCTGGTTATTTTATTTGTCTTCCCTGTGTTTGCCCTAAGAGAATTCCTTCTCTGTGAGAAACAGAAACTAAAAGCATTTAGTAGCTGTCAGTCTCCAAGTTTTGTAGTGCCAAGAAACCAGGCCAGTGCTCCAGCACGTGCTGTCTGCAGAAAATAACTGCAAAGGAATTGCTCTGGGACTTTTTCAAAAAACCTGAGATCTGCTCTAGGAATGGAACCCTACCAGAATCAAACTGAGAATTCCAGTGAAGGACAAATCTCCGAGCAAGCTCATGGACCCGAGGAGTCAAGCAGTGACTCGGACCAGGTGACTTCCAGAGGGCTTTTTAGTGTGTACTCGTCCATGGTTCCACACACAACAGTTTCATTCAGTTTGTCACAGCTCTGTTGAGAGCAAATGTGCAATTCTGTGCAGATCAGCATGGATTGTTGACAGTTTTACAGAACTGCAGCTGTGAGTGGAGAAAAGGTGTATTTCAGAAGCACTGCACTTTCTGGAAGGGGGACAACTCTCTGGGCTTAAGTCCTTACCTCACATTGTTGCGGCAGAATGTCCAGGTCAAAAAGATTATTTCCTGTTTATTACTTCTTGTCATCAATGCTTTTGTTTTATGGGTCTGTGGGAGAGAAAGATGGGAGCCCATGGCATTCATTCAGTTCCTGCTTCTGCAACTGAAGCGTACCTGGTGATACAGGACAGTGGTGCTGGGAGGAGAAAACTTCATCAGAATGCAATGGGGGCCACAGCTTCTTTTTTCTTGCCCTCCCTCTGGGATCTAAAGTCCCCTTAATCTCTGAAATCTTTGTGATCGCTGGGGTTTCTTCTCTGCTTATTTTGCCTCAGACCAAGAGAAGCTTCATCCCTGTCAGCACGGTCCCAGCTGAACAGAAGGACTGACCACCTGCTGGCCTGGGGAGCCGCAGCAGGGCCATAAATTCTGGGGCTGGGGAATTCAGCAGATGCAGTAATTTTACTTAAATATGTTATTGTGGTCTTTATTTTTACTGAACACAAGGATAAATTAAGTTCTGGTATGAATTCCCCAGAATAAGTGCATTTCCACTTATTAGGGATGAACTTGGCCTCTTGTTTTTGTGCAGTACAGCTGTCATTTGTGGTCTGCATTTTTTTATTTGAGATATATGCTGACATTATATTGCTAATTCAGGAGAGAAGAAAGAAAAAGAAAAGAAAGAAAAAAAGAAAGAAAAACCCCTCTCCAAATAAGGCTTGGCCATGACAGAAATCTCTTCCAGTGGAGTAAACATAATTCAGCTGATCTCTTTTGCTGCTGTAGGGTTTAAGATCATTGGTCCCAAACTTTATCTGCCTGTCTTGTGGCAAGAGTGAAAATCAGTCCCAGGAATGGCATCCTACCATCCCTGTCTTGTTCTGCTCAAATTGTGCTTAATGGTTTAAAGATGTGCTGCTGAATTTCTCGGTGATTTGTTCCATCTTCTCCATTGTCAGAGCAGAACTTTTTCAATTCAGAAATCTGGTTGCAACCCCATACTGAACTCTTGCTCCTTTGCTGCAGAAATTTGTTAGCTGGGGCTAGATTAGATTTTTAGCAGCTAATCTGACTGCTGAAGGGGTTTGCAGAGTGGGGACAGAGCTGTGCTATTGGATTTGTCCAATTCATTTGACTCCAGGACTATAATTGCACTTATGTCTTACAAGGCTTTTATGGCCTCGGGCTGGCGAGCAGCAGAAAAACAAATTGGCAGTGATACAGTGAGAGTGAAAGGGAATGAAAGGCACACATTATCAGTCTCCAGGCAGCCCTGTTCTGGCAGGAAGTTTCTTGGTTAATTTACAAATAAAACTTAGATTTTAGGATGGGCACACAGTCAGCCAGACAATAGGGATGTCAGGCCCCACTGTTACTTAGCAAAAGTAGCAGCCATGCCTCCCCAAAAGCAGGAATTCTTCAGTCAAACAGACGACTCCTCTCTGGAGCCAGCTGGCTGTGTAATGCAATTAGCAGGGAAAGGAGGTCATGCCGGAGGTGTGCACCGTGACCAGTGTCAGCGCTGCCTGCCGGCCCAGGCACCCGCACAGCTCGGGGCAGAGCTGCCCACTTGGAGCTGGAGCTGCCTGCCCGGGGCTGCAGAGCACAGCCTGGGGGGGACAACAGGGCTGACCCGGGCGTGGGGCTGGGGCTGTGTCCCAGCACCCCGTTAGCCAAACCGGGGCCAATTCCTGTGGCCAGCGAGAATTCCCGCACACCGGGGAGGACACGCTGCCATTGCCAGAGCTGCCTTCTCTCGGCAACGTGTGCAGAGCCATCGCTCCAGACCGGTGTTGGGGTTTGCTTTTAAAACCAGTCTGATTTCATGGGTGCTTTGGGATTTTTTAACATAGCTTTTTTCCTTATTCCCCCCCATCCCTAAACTGGGTGGAGAACACAGCCTGGAGCTCTGGCTCCACACGCGTCGGCCGTGGGGCTTTGGATATTTCAGCACAACTTGCTGAAGTCCTTCAGGGCACTGAGTCTGCCCCACAGCTGCTGTTTTGAATAAAAACCACAAGAAAATAGCAGCTGGCTTATTGTCACTGATGAGATTATTGTAACGGCTTTTTATCAATGGAGTTATCTCTCAATAACAAATATTTTTGATTAATGCCAATTTTTTCTGTGTAACATTATACCTTGTAAATGTAGCGCTTAAGGATGTGTGGCTTCAAAACAAGGGCAGTAACTCAAAAGCTCTAAAACTCAAGCTCTAAAACAAGTTGCTGGCACATGCTGGTGATTGTGGCAGACTCATGAGCACAGCAAGTGTTGGTTCAGCTAAGTTCCCTTCTTCACTGAATTTTGTTCTGAAGGGTGCAGTATCAGTATGAAGTGTTTGATTATTATCAGAACAGTTCCTTGGGATTTTAAAGGGGTCCCTCAAGCAGTATTTGGACATACTTTGATGACTGTTTTTATAGCAGTATGTGCTATTTGTCACCTCAGAAGCCATAGGAGGCATGGCAGTACCTTTTCTTCAGGAGAGCTGAGCTGTGTTTGTGAATTGCCCTCTGCAACTGGGCAACGGCACTGCCTTATGGAATTCAGTGTCCACATTTATTTATTGGGCTTCCTGCAGCAGAGGTTGCTGGGTGCTACCATTGTGGGCTCTCTGTGCTGGGAAGCCAGTGTCAGAGCTGGCTTGGGCTCAGCCTGGCAAATGTGGGCACTTCTAAATCCCTGGCGGGCATTCACTGAGCTCAGCTGGGCTGAGCTGGGCCCGTCCTGGAGCGGGACAGCCTGGCCAGGCACCCTCAGCATCTGGGACCTGCTGTGCACAAAGTCTGCTCACCAGATGGATTTTAGGGGTGTGTAAGACTAAACTTGACATCTTGCTTCTAATCACTTTGGAGGTGACCTGGCTGCACCTGGTCGTGGAGACTGACATCAGGGTTTTGTCCTGTGTGTAAATTCCTGCTGCCTTTGGTACGTGTCAGTTTGTGGCATTACCAACGTGAGTGTTTTCTTGTGTGTTGCTTTGTTTTTACTGAGCTTCTGCGCAGATATCAAGGTGGGCAAAAGAACAGGAATTTCTACTTGCTTTGTACATGTAAGAAGCTCTAGTAATAATATTGTTAATGTTCCCATGTTTTTGCAAGAAAAAATGGTTCATGTTTTTTTCAAACAGAGCTAAAATTACCTTGTATTAATGGGTGTAAATAAAACACAATTATTGTCTTCTGCTTAATTTAAAATAAACTGAGAATCTCAGTCTATCTGGGAACTGCACTTTATTTCATTCTGCTGGAACATGAACTCTAAGCCAGGTTCACAGTTGTAACTTTGATTTTTCACAATATGTTGGTTTTGCCACGCTTCTCTTATGACTGAGGGGTCCAGTTTGCCACCAGTATGTTGGAGTGAAAGTTTTTCCTTCTAAAGGGACTGCCTGGTTCTGAATAGGGAAATTTCATCAGCACAGTGTGGGCTGATCCAAAGCGTGTTGGGGTTAGTTGTTATTTACCAGTGAAAATCACCACCTTCTTTTCCCTTTTTTCTCTCCCCCCACACAGAGTGAAGTAGCAGAGCTTCATTTTGGCTTCTTTGTTCAGTCTATTGTGCACATTGTTCAAGGGGTAGCACCAAAATGGGGGGGGTGGGGGGTGTCTTTTAAGCTTTAAGTGGGACTTAAATTCTCTTTATGTTTGGAGCTGGCATTCTGCATGTGGATTACATTTTAACTTTAAAGCTTACAGTTGAAACCATTGTGCGAGGCTTGTACGTGATTGCCAAATAGTTTTTGCCATCTGTTAGATCACCTCCAGCTCCTCCAGCAGCAGAGCAAACACACACACACACACACAGGCTCTCAGATGCTTTCTGTGTATGGCATGTTTAAATTTTACCCGTATTTCATGTAGCTCTGCTCCAAATGAAAAGGTGTAACTCCCACAGTATTTCCCATTCTTCTGTACTATTTTGCTGATGTTTCAGACAGGAGCCCCCTCCAGACATAGTCAGTGAGATGTTTGTGGATGATAAATTCAGTTATAGTGGTTCATGACAGGCAGTTTCTTGACATTCTGAGTCAAGGCATTTCATATTTCTGTGACAGCTGCCTTATTTTAGCCGGAATACGATGCTCCGTTGGTTAATGCTTTGTTCCAGTAATTCAGTTTTCCATCTTAAATCACTGTAGGTAATGTACATTTACATATCATGCTAATGGCTAGTTTGATAATGACTTAATTAAGCCATCAGACAACAATGAGTTCTAAATGAAGCAAATTATTGAGCTGATGCTTTCATGAGCAACTGGAGAAAAACAATATTTTAACTTTTCTGTAATGAAATATTCCTGCTATCGAGCATTGTAATTCAATTTGTGAGCCATGACCTCTCTTGCAGCGTGGTTATCACTCGGATTAATAAAGAGCCAATTTGCTGTTGCAGCTCCGTCACTTGGGAAATGACGAGGTTCACGTCGTGTGGTCTGAGCACACCCGCAACTACCGCAGGGGCATCATCCCCACCGACTTCGGGGATGTCCTCATCGTCATCTACCCCATGAAGAACCACATGTTCTTCATTGAGATCATGAAGAAACCCGAGGTACGTGCTGGGTGCTTCACTGCCTCTGTTGTGCTGTGCAAGTGAGCAGCAGTTCTGTTGTGAGCTCTAAGCAAGGCTCAGTGGTTTAGAGTTTGGGGGTTGTTTTTTCCCCAGTGAGTACGAAATCAGTCTGTCCGTCTCAGGCAGAAGATAAGCTCAGCAATGAGCTAACTTTAAAACTGGAGTTACTTATGGTGATTGGAGTGACTGCTCATTCATTTTATAGCCAAACTTAGCGCTGAGTGAAACGCTTCAGAATTCTCAACCCACAGAAGTTACTGGGCAAAGAACAGTATTTTAAACCATTGTGAATTTCCTCTGAGGCACTGAAAGCAATCCACTCAGGATTTGAGTTCCTCGTGTGGTGTTGGGTCACTGCTGTATACACAGCACTGAGCAGGACCTCACACGTCTGTGGGACTGTCACTGTCACCTGACTGGGTGGGATGATGCGGGCATTGGACATCCTGTCATCAAACAAAGTATGGGAGGTTCACACTTGAGACTTTTTTTTGGAAAAAAATGCATTTTTTTGCAAAATGTCAGAGGTGTGTGTATGTACATCTGTGTGTGTGTGTGAAAAAGCCGCTCATCTGGTACATTATGGATGCAAAAATATGTGTAAAATATACTTTGTGAAAGTAATCAGTGAGATAAATACCTTTTGCCTTATACGAGGCACAATATTTGTCCAAAGGAGTAGCTAGCTGTGGTAAATGCCTCCATCATATCCCGTATTGACCAGCTGTAGACACTGTTTTTTGCCTTGCGAATGATGGAGCTGTTGGATATTGACAACCAGTGCTTTGTTAGTAGACGTTTCAAACTTGAAAATTTTCTAGTAGTGGGTTGTTGGGGTTTTTTTATGCTTGGGTGTTGAGCTGTGCAGTTTAGTTTTTGAGCATTTTAGCTTTTAATGTTCCATCAGGGAAGTGAGAATTTAGCATTAGGAACACACTTGAGACTTCTCTGGAGCGATGGAGAAAAGCTGTGTCATCTTACATGTTAGTCAAAACCACCCAACGGGCAGCCAGAATAAGAGCTAACTGGAAATTTAGTGTTATCCCTACATTTAAAGTACAAACCATTACAATGTAATAAAATTAATCCAGACATTTCCAGGGCAAGTGTGGCTGACCTTTTGTTCACCAGCTACTGACCCCAGGGTGAATGAACGAGCCTTGCAGAGAGAAATGTCTGTTGTTTGGCTTCAGTCCCTGGCATTTAAATTGCATTCCCTAATCGAATGAAAAGGCTGTCCTCTCTATCAGGTTACAGAATCCATGGCAACATTTGGCCTTTTATATCCATAATGTTAGCCTTTTTGTTTGCAGCCAAGTAGAGACACCTGGAGCAATGTTAACATTAACCGCTTTAGCATTAATAGCTTCATTATAGAAGAATTTCTGATCAGATAGCTGTTACTTTTGTTATGTTGCTTCAGCTTGTATTGTTTTCATTTTTGATCTCCCTGCTTGGCAACCGGGCAATGATTTGCAAATTTTTTTTGTCTTGATTAATTAAGCAATATAATTATCAGGAACCATGCTGCAGTCTTTGCCTGACAAAGCTTGGGAGGGAAGACAATAGTAAGTCTGTTAGTGTGAATGCATTCCATGCGTCACAGATGCACGAGGATATTGGGAACAATGAGAGGAAAAGCTGCCTGCGAGAGGGGACAAAGCATGCCAGGCAGGCTGCGCACTGCACATACCGCCAGGGACATGCTGCGGGTTCCCTGGGACACAGATGCCTCGTTAGATTGCAGCTCGTCATCAGAGATTAATTCTCAGCCATTTGGTACAATAATTTACCCATTCCCCACTCTTTTAACTAGTGCTGCTCACTGTAGAGGGGAAGTCTTTGTGCTCGGAAGGTTTATTTAACCTTGCCTACTTTTACTGCGAGCAACAGAAATAATGATTCTGCTGTTGGAAATTGGAATGAAGCAGGTGTTTGCAGTGGGCTGAATATTAATTTTTGCTTCATGGATAACTTGCAGTGACATTTGGAATACTCGCAGAAGGGGATCTTTCCCTCTGTTTTTTTTAATTGATTCCTGTCAAAGCAGGCTGTTTGTTTGTGGTGGCCACCGAAGCCCTGTTTTCCCGGGCTGGGTGTTGGGTGTCGGGTACGAAGTGGAGCTGAGTGGGGAGCGCGCCCTGCGCGTTCCGCTGGCCTCCCCGCAACGCTCGTTTGGGCAGAGCCCCCGTGCAGATGGAAGCTGATGAGAGGCAGCTCCATTGGCTTTAATGACCCTCGGTGAGGCTGCTGTGCTCGGGAATGAATGATTCCGAGCTCTGCGTGCGCACGGTCCGGCTGTGCGGTGCTTGGATCGCGGCAGGCTCCGGAGCCCTCGGCTCCGCTGCTGCTGTCCCTGGGTAGGATACATGCACCCTGTCTGTGGGTTACATCTGTAAATTCTGTAGTGCAGTGGTGAGAAAGTCTGCCCTGCTCCCCAGCTCCTGGTGGGTGTGAAACCGTGAATGCAAGTGCTGTAAGCAAAAGCTACTTGTCCAAAAAGCCCGGCAGGGAATTTCCCTGCCCCGGTAGCATCTGCTGATCTGACTTTACGTATCTGGTAATTGCGTGGTGGTATCACTTCAATACTAGTATGTACTTAACCTCCTTATGTGTACTTTTACATTTTTTTTCTCTTGCTGTCAATGCTTCTAGACAGTGCATGGCATAAAAATTTCACTTAAAAATGTTACTGCCTAAAGAGGCAAAACTTGATGCTCCATAACGTTATCATTTTGGTGGCATGGATTTTCCTCTGTCCCATTCCCTTCCAACTGCCTGGATAGTAATGCCAGCAGTAAATAAAAAAATTGAAAATAAGGCAAAACCACAATGGAAACATTTTACACTTTTCTGGGTTTTTTTGGGGGGTGGGTAATTATTTTAAGTAAAGGAATGACAAGAATAAGTGTGTGCAGAGACAGCTGTCATTTGCAGATGTTACATTAAACCCAAATTTCTTCTGTAATTCATTGCCACTTCTAATTAGAGGAATTCCCTAGATGCAGGGGATTTATATTATTCCCTTTGTCCATTTATTGAATGACTGTCACAGTCACCCACAAGCAGTTGGAGAAGAATAATAGAGGGTATTTATTTATGTGATAAGCCTCTGTACAGATGGAAAAAATCCATAGCTTAAATATTGATAATTGCTGCTGGCTTCTGTCTTGGGCTTTTGTTGGGGGGTTGGTTTTTTCATTTTGAGTCTGTGAGAGGGAAATGAGTTTGAGTACTTGTAAGTGCTGAAAGTTATGTATTTAACCATCAACATTTTCTGCCTTTGGCAGGCTCAGGTTCGTTTTGTGTCTGCAGTTCTGGACACTGTTTACTTTTAGAAAGCATCTCTTGTGCAAAGTGTGGTCTTTATCTGCAGAGCCTTAGGTCCTCAGAGGACGTCATACAGAGGTTTCCTGTGGAGGTGGACCAGAAGGAGCAGCATTTGGGCACCTTGATCTGCTGGGCTGGGCCTGTTTGTGCCTGTCCCGACCCTGTGTTCTGCCCCTGAGAGACCCTCTGCTCTGCCATCTCCTCTGCCTTCCACACACCTCCTTATCTTGGAACAGCTCAAGCGTTTTTTCCTCTTCTGTGAAGTCCATGGAAGGAGTTTACAGAGGATTATCTGAAGTAAATACGTCTTTGCAAAACCTCCTGCCAATGTTGGAGTCAGCCAGTGAATCAGGGTCTCCTGTTGGGATCCCAGATGGAAAACAGCTCTTAATATCCACTGCCAAAGGCATATTGATTGCAAATTCATAGATGGCCTCAGTTTCTATGTGTACCAAGCTTGTGCTTAACCAGCAGAATGTTCTGAGACATGAGTGTCTGTGTAGTGTGCTAAAGGCAGTCATGGGGGATTTAAACACTCACCAGCGTGGGGGATGAACATCACACTGCAAGTCTCAGTGTGGGAAACACTGTGGTCACACTGTTTCATGGCAAAATGCTGCACCAGTATCCTGCTGTGGTTCTGAAGCCTGCTTTTCTATTTCGGGGCGCCCAGGTGCCGTTTTTTGGTCCCCTCTTCGACGGTGCCATCGTGACTGCGAAGCTGCTGCCGAGCCTGGTCTGTGCCACGTGCATCAACGCCAGCAGAGCCGTCAAGTCCCTCATCCCACTCTACCAGAGCTTGTATCCTTTCTCCACGGGGCAAGGCTCCCCTTGGTAGCATTCTCACTTGGAGCATCGTCCTGCAGAGAGGTAGGCCGAGATGAAAATCCTTCCTGTTTGATTTCATTGGCAAAGGTCAGAGCTTTCTTTGTATCCAGCTCGATGTTCTCCGTGGTTCACAGCCAGCTGCCATCCGGTGTTTTCAAAATGGAATGGCAATGTCACAGGAGTCTCTCACTAGCAGCTTCCATCTCACTGCTGGTGGGCTTGGGCTTAGCACTGGTGCTTTGACCTGTGAGAAATGGTAACTCCCAGCTTTCTTTCACACTGATAGAAGTTGTGGGCTGTGTCTGTCAGGCTGGTAGCCAGAGCTCAGCCGTGCTCTTATCCTGTGCAACTGACTTTACTTGGACTCATTACATTAATAAGACAGGTGAGATTTGTCCTCAGATACAGATGTTTCAGGTCCCAAATTCCAGTTTCATTCCAGGCATGCCTGTGTTTGGGCGTTTTCAGAACCTGTTTTCCACCAGTGGCTGGAAGGTAGCTGGAGCATGTGCTTCTCTGGGACGGGAGTCGTGACACAGACTGTAGTTCCTGGGTGCTGCACAGACCCGCGGTGTTAGTACTGGTTTGCACCCATGCTGGGGTCTTCTCATAATGCCATCATACATTTCATAGCTTGTTTTGCTAATCACATCACTTACCTCAGGACAAACACCCACTGCACTTTGCTTTCTCTGGGGAGTGTTTGATTTGAGTATTTTTCTAATCACATGACTTTGAGAAAGTGTTTGTGAAATGTTTTAATCTTTGAAAGACCATTGAGGAATTAGTTTGAGATGCACGTTTTTAAAACACGGAATATCCTCAGAGTACTTGGTAGGGTTTTTTTAAAGGCTAAATTTTATCCAGTATGCAGAAGTCATCGGAAATTAAAAGTAGCATTGTGGTTAAATAGATTTGTGTTAATAACTAATTGTTTATTCATTGTAAAGCAAATGGTAGTGGTTCTGCAAACTGTGGCAATGCCTGACAGGTGAGTCGATGCTTGTTTTGTTTTCCTCTCTTTCTTGAGAGAAATCTAACAAATTCCTGAAACTGTGCTGTGCAGAATTTAGCTTAATCCATCTTGTTTCTCGGTGTTTAATACTAAAGTAGCAGTGTAGTAAAAAGGACATAAGTAGCAGCAGTTATAAGGATGAAGTTGTCCCAGCCCCTCATTCCAAGCCAGAGTCCGCCCGTGTTTTGGTGTTGAGCATTTTGTGCAGGAGCAGCACTCACTAGCTGGCCGTACTTCTGCTCTCCAAAGGGGTCTCCCTCAGCATCCCTGGGGTGACAGAGCTGCACAGACACCACAGCACAGGGCCCTGCTCCGCACAGCTCTGAGGCAGCATCTGGCCCCACATTCTTATCAGCTTTTTTTTTTGCGTCTGCTTTTGCACCAGTGCTGTCCGTAGTGAATCAACTGCCACTTGTCTGTCTGATAAATGAAAGTGGATTGAGAAACTCCTGAAATGGGACAAAGGGGATGTGGTGGGCAGATCCCTTCGGGGCGATACTGGAGCAGGAGAGAAAGCTATCTGTAATTCATTCTGTAGATAGTGCATACCCTGAGGTACACTAAAGCCAGCAGTTGGAATGTGAGTGTGTAGATGTGTGAAGGTGATTTTGGGCCTGTCCAATGCAGCTCCCAAAGGATGAGTGACTCGGGTCCGGTGTTTGCTCTGTCAGCTGCTGCAAGCAGGACAGGAGGCAAGCAGACAGCAGTGCAAACAGTAAATGAAAGTGCCTTTATCAGACCGGAGATGGAAATAACTCCAAAAATGTCCGTAGGAGTGACAAATAGAAAGCAATGTTGCTGGCAAAGTGAGGGATGACGTTTGGCACACACCAGTCATAACTACTTGGGATAAGGGCTGCAGGCTGGAGTGAGGCAGAGCTGAGGAGGATCTGCAGCTTCTCTTTGGCGCATGTTAAAAGGCAACATCCCTGGTAAGGGTCAGTAGCTGAGGACGTTTGGACTCCAGTGTGGTTAGAGACGGATCAAACACTTATCTGGGTTTGGTGGTTCAGTGGGGATAAGGTGCTGTGTCTGTGGTGCTCATGCTGGAGCAGTAGCAGGGTGTGAAGTACCTGCAGGGACTCATCCCTGTTCTGCCCTGCGTGGTGCTGGGGAGTGGGGGGCAGCATCTTGCCAGCAGTGACAGCTGAAGTCACTTGTTGGAAAGTCTGTAAACTCCAGCTACAGCTGCACTTGTCAGGGGCTGTAAGGGAAGTGTAATCAGCCACAGAGATTAATTTGCATCTCAATTAGAAAAGAGTCAGGAGGAAGCTGTAGGGTCTGTTGCTGGAAGGTTGTGGAAGAAATCTCATCAGGCACAAAAGGCTCCCGACTTGGTGCTCCAGCGAGCGGAGGACAATATCCGAGTCCGGTTTCCATGGGGACCGGGACCGCAGAGCCGCGGGAGCATCTTGCTGCCCACAGCCGCTTGGTCATGATGACACAAATTCCTCTGCCGTGCCCAAATACAGATTTCTGTTGGAAATCTCTGAGAATGAAGAAAGTAACTACAGCAGACCACATCAGACTTTTTTTAATCTCTTTTTTTATGTTTATGTAACACTATTGGATTTAAGGAATTCATTAGGGCAAGAGGTTCATTAAAAAACAATTAACTATACGTAAACTTTAGTTTAGAGCCGTTTTGGCTACAGGTTGTGTCCATCGAAAGGCACATGATGGCACTCCACAGGAGCCCGCCCAGGGTTGGTGCAAGCACAGCTCAGTTGTCTTTGGAACAGTGCTGTCCCTGCCGTCGCCGCAGTGCTTCCATGGGCGGGGACAATTGTACATCAGTTGATGTTCCAAATTCCCATTTTATTCCTCCTTGGTGCCATGGAGCACTGAGGCTGAGCGGCTGCAGCCCCTGCTAATTGGGACTCTTGCCATCCTTGAGTAACTGCTGAGCATGAGGCAATGTGCTCCAGCAGCCTCTCCAGGCTGCTTTTTCAGGCAGTATCTGACTTTAAATGTGACTGGGACTCACAGAAATCATAAGTAATGAGGTGACTTAAATTTTACATGAACATGAAATAATATTTAAGCTTATTACAATTGTTGTATTGAAAGGAATATATTTATGCAGGTATTGAGTGCATCCGAGCCTTCTTTGTATGTGCTGGGGAAAGGAAGGAACAACCTGTCTTGCAAACAAATTATTACATGTCACAACTAAGCCAGGGCCTGTTCTGGTTCCAGCAATGCTGAATTTTTCAAAAACTGGTGGGAGTGGGGCTGTAAAAGTGCATCTCTGAACGCTCTTCCAGCTTGTGCAAAACAAGCTGTGTGCTGGGAAGGATTTCTGAACACTTGTGTGATCTGGAGTGCCATGGCACTAAGCTGCAGCAGAGCTCCTCTCTGGGAGCTGCTCTTGTCTCAGGATGAATACTGGAGGAAACCAGGGTTTGGTATTACAGGTCTGATTGGCAGCTGCTGTCTAAGTTGACAGTTCATAAGCTCAGGTGCTAGTCAACCTTCAGACATGAAAATGTAGCTAGTTTGGCAGGTGTCAGGCACTTCGGTTGGCCCATAATTCATTCCTGGTCTCCAAAAAGACTTAGGGATTTGGAGATAGTGATATCTAAACAAAAAGCTCCTCTTAGAATCCCCAGAGAAATGCAGTTCTCACTGCCTGGGTTATCTTTCCAAATGGAGCTGTTTCTTTTCTCCTTGAATTTAACTGGCTTAATTTAAAAATTGCTTCAGTGTTATTTCTAGTATCTTACCACTTTGGGGTTTTTTTCCTCCAGCATTGCAAATAACTCTTGTACTCTCAGTCCTTCCTGACTGGGATGCTAACTGAATCTAGAAAAAAGTAGAAAAGATCCCAGTGTGTCTGAAATGTTACCTCAGCTTTGAGGAGTTTATTGTAATCTGCCTCGGGGAGGGTGGCACATGCCCCATGTGCCAGCACCAGTGGACTTCTTCCCAGTGTTTTTCAGTAATTTCTGATAGTCATTAAATTATGCCCTTAGCAATTCAATCTACTACATCTACTTCCTGTGAATGAGTAAATAGGGAGCTAGTTCTTGTTGGGGTTTATTAACACACTGATTATAAAATTACCTCTGTGCACAGTCTCGCTTTTGGGATAAGTTGGTTTGTTCTTATGGGCAGCAGAGGGGTTTGATCTCATTCTGCCTGTAGACTCCTGCACTCCACTTTGCTGTGACATGGGGCACTGGTGGTGTCTGTGCATCGGAACAAGCAGAAACGAGCACGGCCAAGATGAGAGCTCCTTACGTAATATCTGAGCACTGGATGTCACCATTTCCCAGCTCACAGTCTGCACTCCGTTTTGTGGGCCTGAGGAAAACACAGCCCTTATGCTGGAGAAGTAATTTGATACGAGTAACTCTGTCACTGTTTTTCCCACTGTAATGGCAGTGATGTGCCTGCTGACCTGGGCCAGCCAGCAGCTCGGCAGGGCAATGCCAAAACTCCATCTAAACGCGTAACAAAAATGACATCCATAACTTTAATTCATTACATCTCATCCAGATATTGACATACTAATATATCCTAGATGTGTTAATATCTGGAACCAAGAAGATTAAGCAAAGAACATCAGCTTCAAATTCTGAATTAAATCCCTTTCTTGGTTTAAGCCAATTTCGGATGAACTTAACAGAGAGTGCCTGATCTGCTTACCTGCTTTATCTATGAAAGAAAGGTATTTGCTGTGATGGACTTAATTGTGTGAATGGCTGTCAGATGTTCTGGGGGCTCATGTGGTGTCAGACACATTTTGTGTTCCTCTCAGTGTGTGTTTTATGGCATTGGCGTTTGGAGCTCTGCTGTGGGTACGAGGCAGAGTTTGATCGTGCCGGGGAAATGAGATGGAAAGCCTGTTACTCCCTTCAGAGAGGTTTCACAGTTTGTCCCCTTTATTTCATCCCAAGAAGTGGTTCCCTCTGGCTATATCAATGCTGATAGAAATGGCTATGAAATTCTAAAGCACGTGTCACAGGAGCTGTGACAATTTATGTGACATGGCACCTGACGGTGTTCTGCTGGGCGGCCGGCCCTGGCTGGCACGAGTGCCTGTCAGTGGCCAGTGTCTGTGGAGAGCAGCAGGTCCTGCTCGCTGCCCTTGGCCAGGGATGCCCAGACTCGAGGGGGGCCGTGGATGGGCCGGGGCTGCGTGGGCAGGTGCTGGCAGCTCTGCCCTTCATCCTGCATGGCCCCTGCCACAGCCGATCAATGGCCGGGCTGTCTGTCTCCTCTGCCTTCCCTCCTCACAGCCAGAACCTTCTCCAGGCAGCGATCGATGCCTCTAATCTGCTCCAGCCTGTAATAAGTCATGCGAGGCAAAGCTTTTAGGTGGCATTACATGGGATTGTGGAGGCGGCTCCTCAGCTCTCATTCATAGAGCTCTTCATGGACTCGCAGAGAATCCACTGCGTCCCGCCAGTGCATATCTAAAGAGTATAAAATGCTTCTGCAGGTCTAAACTCCACATGCTGCTGCGCTGTGCGGACACAATGGGATCACATTTCCCTATTTTCTGTTTCGTGTCCATCCCTGAACCTGCTGGCGGGCCCTTGTCAGACACACAGCTTGTTACCCGCATTGCTGCGGTGGCAGGGAGGGAGGCTGCACGGGAACAGTGCCGTTTATTTTGTCACTATAACGTGAGGCACCACTATCCTCCCCTATGGCTGGGAGCTGCCAAGTTCGCTGAGGGTTGTTGAGGAAGTCCCAGCTGATTCTAACGCAGAGTTTTAAACTGCTGATCTCGGGGCAGCATCTGTGCTCTTCAGTAGCGCAGAATAAACCCCAGCAGTAGTAGAGGCTCTTCTTTGCTGGCTGATATAATGGAGAGTTCCGAAAACAAACCTGGAGTTAAGTGGCATCGAGAATATAATGTGCTTTTAAATTAAAAGTGAGTTCACTGTGTGATATGTGTCAGGAAAAAAACCCAACAAAACAAACTCAGCCTTGGATTTCTAAATGACGTGTACTGGTTGCAAACAAGGGTCCTAAAACACACAGCTACGCCTCTTTAAGCCCTGCCAGACACTGGGAAGTTCTGATCTTGGTGGAAACAGTGTGGTTTGGGTAGTGTAATCGCACCCCTGCCAAGGCGCTTCCCGGGAGCCCGTGCTGGGGATGCCTCGCAGGCAGCTTGCAGGGGCACACAATGCGGTACGGGGCTTTGTTCATGAGCAGTAAACATTCCTTTCACGGGAAGGTGCGGTATACACAGAGGTGCAAACACCTGTCCCGCGGTGCTTAATGTTTTCTCCTGGGTTGCAAAAAGAGCCTCCAACTTGTGTTTCGTGAGAGGCGCTCACTCTTCGGTTCTTTGACAGAATCAAAATTGGCATATTCGGGTTACTAACAAGTACTTCATCCCATCTTGAGGTGGTTCTTGCCGGTTTGCAAGGGGTGATTTTGCTGCTTCCCCCCGTTAACTTTGAAGGGATATGCGTAGCTAAAGCTCCGTCGTGTCTTTCGGAAACTTTACTGTGAATTCCCGCTCGCATTTGGGGCTTCCCGGGGTTGTTTTTGTTTGTGTTTGTCACGAACAGGTCGGTGAAAAGCAAAGCGAGTTGGGTTTCTGTGGCTGGGCTGTGGGTGAGAGCACCGGCGGTACCGCCGTCGGTGCCACTGGCGGAGCGGGCGGCGGGGCGCGGGCCGAGCCCTCGCACGGCTCCCGCGGGCCCCGGGGTCGCTCCCCCGGGCGCGGGGCTTTGTGCGGCCCGGCCGCCTCATTAGCATGCGGGCCGGGCGAGCGGGGCTCTGCTGGCTTACCAGCTGTTCCTGCTGCTCCCGACAATGTCCAGCGGGCCGGGCTGGCCGCGCTGCGCGGCCGCCGCCGCGCTCCGACAGCCTTTCCGCTGGGGATGCCCACGTGGCACCGCAGCGCCGGCCGGCCTCGCATGGCATATGGTGTCTGGATTCATACAAGATGCAAAACTATTCTGCCGCTAATGCACAATGACTCATAGCATTGCTAATTTTTCCAACAAAAGCCCCCTTCCACACCCACACTTTTAACCCCTCAGGCTAAAAAGCCTCTTCTTTAGTTTCAAAGCCATGGAAATGTAAGGAGGTGGGTTCTGGATCAATATCTGAAACCCTATATTTATTTAAAGCATATGCACGCTCTGACGCTTATTTTAAATTTCAGTGAAAGCCGGTTAGCAAATCGCCACTCTATCCTGCAGCAGGTTTTTTTGTTCCAAAGTGGATTCCTTGTCAAATGCTGGGATTTTAAAATTTTTTGGTAGTTAACGTATTAAAAAAATAATTGGAAGTCACCACCATGGATAACAAAAAGTTATTTTCATTTAAGAGGAGGGAATCCAAGCATCGTAGCCAGTGGATCGACAAGGATTATGTATTCCAGCGTGAGTTCCCAAGCTGCTTGGTGTAAGCAGCTTGTAGTATTTGTGGATCTTTGCTATTTACTGGCTCTTCAGGAACAATAATAATGCACTTTCCAACTAGAGGGAGCTGCTGATATCCCTGATGCTGATTCTTAACCTTCCAGTCTGATTCCTTTGTGCGGAACGTACGTCGATCATTCCGACGTTTTAATAAAATCAAGTTAAATTACCCTGAGTCATTTAGATTAAAAGGATGCGTCTCAGTTCTTGCAGCGTAATCATCAGATTAAACTGCGAAATTTGGGGAAAACTGAAGCAGATCTTGGTTGCTTTCTATGGAAATATACAGGTCATGAAAAGGCTGGTTAGGAGGGAGTGAGGAGCCAGGGCTCGAGCAGAGTGTTCCGAGACAAAAAGCGTGTGGGAGGCAGGAGAGTGGGGCAGCAGCGGGAAGCGCCCGCTCCCGCTCCCTCCGGCGCAACAAAGGAAGGAACAAAGGGACCTGTGGCCAGGCACCGAGGTGGCCAAGCTCAGCGCTCGCTCAGGCTCCCCTGGAGCCACTTGTTACGGGGTCCCCCACAGGCAGTGCTGCAGCAGGTGCTCCTGCCAGCACGGATTTAGGAAGAATCTTTCCTAGGGGATGGTTGGAGGGCTCCTGGGGGGCTGATGACTCCACGGCGGCCTGCAGTGGGTCCGGTGGGATGCACTGTGTCCTCACCAGGGCCAAAGCCCAGATGCCGGCGTTGGAAAGGCAGTTTCCATCCAGCAGGGCTGTTCCCTTGTCCCAGAAACGGCGCTGGGCAGGCACAAAGGCTGCAGGAGAGCAGACCTATGTGTGGACATTTCCATGGGTACTTACTTCCCCAGCACTCCAGGCACTGGTGGTAACAAAAACATGCAATTGCTGGTACAGGTTTAGGTCATTTTTCAAACTTCTCTTTTTCTGTTTTGAAGAGACCCTGAGTTCAGTGTGTGGTTTCCATGAGCCATACATGCTGAAATTGCTTAATCAAAGGTTAAGGAATAACTTTCTAAACAGGAAAAATGTTTTTAGGCTTAGATTTGGATTTTCTTCGTGACTTTGTTGCTCTGTTATTGAAAATGAATGGCTGAGTTGAGTGCTGGCCATGCCTTGAGGAGGTGAGACAGATCTGACTCCCCTCCAGCCCGACTGGCTCTGTGCAGCTGACATCAAAAAGGGGGAGGCACAGAAATTTTTGTGCCTCTTATATAAAAGATACTTTGATGGGCAGCACCATATTCCTACATCATCCTTTAGAGAGGAAAGGCTTCCCTTCTATCTGCATTTGAAAAGCTTTGAAAGCCATCCTGTTACTGGGGACATGAACATGGTGACATCAAGTGAGAGAAATAGGAGAAAGCTACTTTTTGTAGCAGGTTTTCTGGGTGGCATATTGAATTTATGGGTTTTTTTTTTCCCTCAGCATCATAATTCTCTGTGTATTTCCCAGTGCTTTTAACTGTCAGAGTTCTGGTGTATAAACAGGAGCAGATGGCTTTTGATGATTTCGTAAACGTAACGTTTAGTAACAATCTAGTGCATGTACACTATTTTCTGTTAAACAAAGTCTCAGGTAATTTTCTGGGTTTTAATACTTCTCTGAATTGGCCTGGGCCAGTTTGTTTGGAGAACTATAACTGTAACTTGTGCTGAACAGCTGGATTTGTGGCACCTCTTTAGGGTCACCCACCTGGCTGATTTTCACCTGTGAGACAGTGGGGATTATCTAACACCTTGCTGGCCTACGCTTTGTGGCTTCCTGAAGTAAAACAGGCCCTGCCCACCTTCCAGCTGGCAACCCCTGAAGGGTTGTTTGGAGAGCAATTATTTCTCTGACATCTCAGTGTCACCTGCATAGCAAACTTGGGGTTAGCTCAGCGTCTCAGTACTGCAAAGCTTCGACACCAACAATGTGCCGATGACAGCGAATCCATTACAGCTTAGGGAGAGAGCTCAAGCTCCTGGGCCCTTGCTTTTCTGTATTTCTGAAAGCTCTTCCTTCCCTGGACTCGTGCCATCCCTGTGACCCTGACTGGCCTCTTGGTATTGAAAGGGGGCTTGTGAGGGCTGTGCTTGCCAGACTGACACCTTTCAGGCAGTGTGGCAGTGCAGGCAGGATCACAGAGGCACAGAGCGCTTTGGAGAACAAGCCCTGCAGCTGATGCTCAGACACTCCCCAGATTATAAGTGAACGGGGCTCGGCACTTTGAATTTCTGTGTCCAGCCTACCATCTTCCTCTCCCCACTGCCAGCCTCTCCTAAAGCTGGGAAATGTGATGCTCTGAAAAACACCGTTTCCTACTGGCAGCTCCGGTGGTAAGAAATGGAAGAATTTTCTGTCCTTAACTGTTAAATACAAGTCTGTGTTATCTGAAGGTTTGGAGTTGTAGGAATAGCAGTTACACCAGCCCCAGGCTGCCAGAGGGACAGCACAGCTCTCATCGTTAACTCCCCGAGCCTGGCAGGAGAGACGGATTGTTCCAGTCCAGGAAAACTGTTTGAATTCAGAAACCTTTTCTTTCTAGGCTTTTGCAGAACCTGTTGGGTTTTGTGCTCCCATGTTTTATGACTTGTTGCCATGATAATTCAGCTCATCTTACAGGTTTCTCTAATTGTGATTGATGTGTAATCATTCATTTTATTGAACCTCATTAAGGTCTGTGAACCTCTGTCCCAACTTACAGTAATTAGAGCCCAGATAGCCATTCCATCTGTTCCCAAGCACTGGTTAATTAATGAACTTTTAACGTGTTCTTTGCCTTGTAAAAGCCCTCAGTATTCTCAAGTTGCTGAATAGGATTTGCATGCCAGCATTTCCGTTTGTTTTAAATGCCACAGCAACGTGCAGTTTGGAATCCCAAAAGTCAACACACAAAGTCCTGGGATCTCGGAAAGCAAAGTGGAGAGATTTTAGTTTCTGTTCCCACTTTGTGCATCAATTACAGCATCTGTGAAACTCGGGTTTACAAACAAATACCTCACAGGATCTCCAGTGTTCTTTACTGCCCAAACAAATGGGTTTGAATCTTCCCTTGTATTGCTAAAGAAAATATACAGAGATCAGTAAACCAAATGTTTCATTTTTCATGTTAGTACTTACTGGAAGAACATTAGAAACATGATACCTGCAGACAAACATTTTCCTGCCCTCATATTTCATCCTTTTGTTACATTTGGAGCATCAGGCCCGAGACAGCTTTCTTAGTTTTATGTAGCATTCATGAAAAGGAGATTTTTAGGATGGAGCAGAATCCACCACTGCTGCTGGAGTTGTCAGAGAGACTGTTGTGGTCCAGGGCTGGGAGAAATCAGCAGGACTCAAGCTTCTGAGTACTGGGAGTTTCTCTGCTTCACCTCTGTGCATTCTGACTATGCAGTAACATGCTGAGTCAGTGATCTGTGTGCAGGGAATAAATCATGGCATTTTAAAAAAATTAGTTCAATTTGTGTTTGAGCAGACAGGAGAGGCCATATTTCCAGTGGCAGCAGTTTAAAGAAAATGTTGGAGGTTTTTTGCATTGTTGCATTCCTGATCTGCTGCTGGTTTTTACACACAGCACAGAGGTGTAGGGCTGTAGCTGTGCTCTGCCTCATTTGGATTGATCTGTGTTTACCTTCAATATTCAGGACAAGAATTAAGTCATACTACTCAACTCCCTCAAAATCCCTTTCAGCATCCAAAGGCCGACCATCTGTCTGGTCCAGCCATTCTTTCCTCCCCCAGTATGCGTTTTAGCCGGTGCTTTGAGCAAGAACTGTATCCTGGAGAAGCAAAATATGAAGGGAAATAAAGGTCTTGGGCCTGGGGCCATGTTTAGCAACACAAACCCTGTAGATTGCAGATGGTTTTTGTGAAACGAGTGTAGGGAGCTCCTGGTTCTGTGGTACTTCAGCATGCTGGTCTGTGGCACGGTGGGTGTCCAAGGCACAGGCAGGCTTCTCTGTGGAGAGATTTCCAAAACAGCTACTTTTAATTCCTTTTCCAGTATTTCTGTGTGGCAGCTCGTCATCTCACCACTGATCCCACATTTCAAACAGTCCACTTGGCAAACCCCCATGTCCTCCCCTGCTCCTATTTGGGACTGAAGTGTTTTAAGTTACTGGCAGATCTGCAAGGAAAAATGGATTTCTTTTTTTTCTCAAGCTTTTTGAGAAGTGCAGGTGTTTTTTCTGGGAACATGCTGGTTTGTGTGCAGTGCCATGTGTGTGGGGCTCAGCCATGGTGCCACCTCTTCTCCACTGCTGATACTCTGCAAGTCCAAGGCTAGGATCTTGTTGAAATTCTTCCAAGATGTTGTTCCACTGGCTGAGATTGAGTTAGGAACAAATCCATTCAGCATGTGCATTTACTAAGGCATGTTTGTAAATCATACCACTCCATTACAGCTGATATTTACGGGGTGCAGTTTTGTTTACATGAAGAAAACTGGGATGTTCTTCCTGGGCAGTCCCTCTCCTGTTGTCCACAAGCATTTACACTCTGTTAAACACATTTTCAGATGAAAAAATGTGCAGACAATCTTGGTGAGGCTTGAGCAGCAAACAGGGCATCCCCGTAAAGGAATGAGAGGAGGGACCTCTTGCCCCTCTCTGGTGGGATCATGCTGTTGCCTGTGTTCCAGTTTTCTGGATGTGCAGAGATGTCCCCAGTGTTTGCTTCTCAGGGCTGATGGATGTGAGTCCTCTCAGTGCAAGGAGACCTACAGGCACATATCTCTGCCTTAATGCAACAGAATGAGTTTAGATGCTGCATACGTGTTTTAGCAATATTTTCTTTTAAATCTGTAAGCTGGGGTTGCATTCCACCCTTAGTTAGCTAAATGGAAGTGTTAATTAAGGGAATTACAGTTAAGGCTGTTCTCTATCAGGTAACTGATTTTATGCAGTAGGTGTTTACATTAAGATTTTAATATATTGCCTGTATTTTGTTTAATACTAACTCATTTTGATTTTTAGATTAAAATATTTTTAGCAGCCTTTCTGTAGGTTGCCTTTAAAATGTTTGATGTTATTTGGGTTTATTAAGAGAGATAAGAGGGATATTGTTCTATCAGCTGTTAAATATTATTGCATGTTAATCCATATTTTAAAAGTTCAAAGTC
The DNA here is from genome assembly GCA_013400495.1 of Nicator chloris. NCBI lineage: Eukaryota > Metazoa > Chordata > Aves > Passeriformes > Pycnonotidae > Nicator > Nicator chloris. The sequence goes on from WAAE01022459.1 coordinate 149,846, forward strand.
TGTGCTAGCTCGTGTTTCTCTGTTCTTGTTGCTGCTGGTACAGACATGCATTCCCATTTGTGTGAAAAACAAATTCAGCTCAGGCCATGCATAGATTGTCAGAAAGATTAAAGTGTGCATCGTGCAATTTTTCCTCTTTCAGAAAGGGGCCTTTGATGTGCTAATGTTCACTTTCTGTCTTTTCATGGTGAAGTGCTGGGCATTGTTTCGGGCTGCAGAGCAGTGTCTGCTTCAGAGAGGCAGATTCAAGCGCCCAGAACCCAACCTTTAGCAAGGTAGCAGCATCTGCAGTGATACTGCTGGCATTGTCCAGGGGATCAGATAGCAGTGTGCCTGCACAGATAAGCACCAGGGCAGGCAGTGAGGAGAGATGTTGCCAAAAAAGGCAAATATTTAATATCCAATATCCCACTTTTGTGTGCCAGTGTTCCTGCAGTTACACTGAGTCACATGCCGCGGGTCCAAACCGGAAAGCTTGGCAGTGCAAGAGGCGCTCGCTGTAGGCTCTGAAATCACACCCAAAGACAAGGCTGTCATGTATTTCCAAAGTTAATTGGCAAGTGAAATTATTTGGATGGGCTCATCTTGGGTTGCAGTGGGCATTTTCCAGCTAATGGATAAAATTTTGCAGGCTGCTCACAGGACCAGCTTGAGCTGATGTAGCAGGGGCCTGATGTGGGTGGTGACAGTCGTAGTGACAAAGGTGTGTGGAGAATGAGCAGCTATGAACAACTTTCCTTGCACCAAAAGACACCAATTCTCCTTTTGTAATTGACTGGGAAGGAATGGTTTCCTGAGTTCCTCAGAATATAAGAATGGGAAGAGACAGTGTGTAACTGGGCAGGAGTGAGTGGAGCGCTGGTTGTGTTCTGCAGAAGACGGATTAGTTGGTAGCTGAATGGTAAAAGCCTTCCTTTTCAAACTAGGTGAAATTTGAGACAGTAAGTTAAGCAAAACATGGAATAAAACTTGAATATAGGAAAACCTGACAGCAGCATGCAGTGTCCCTGCTGTGTAGCTTCTTCCCTGAGTTGTCATCCCCTCCTCCTCTTCCACCAACTGTGATGCTTCATGAAAAATTCATCCTGTGCTCCTGTGCCTTCTCTTTGGGATCCTCATGATCTCCTTTTATACGCGACATGACTCAGCAGTTACGGATGTCAAAGAACTTCAGAAGTTTAGCTTAAAGGGCACTGGCTGGAAGCAGCAGTGAGAACACTGAGGAAGTGATGTACTTCAGCAGAAGCTTCCCGTGCTGGTGCTCAGGCTGGGGCTGTGGGGAGGCTGTGCCACCTGGGCGCCAGGACCGAGCTGCTGGGCACACACGCTCGCTCAGGGTCCTTTCTGTGATGCGTGGAGCTGCAGGCGGTGCTTGGAGGCACGTGGCGGGGGAAGGGTCGGCCCGTGCGCTGATTGCGGTCACCTCACAAAGGAGCGTCTCTGTGCTGGCTGCAGAATGAGACGTGTCAGAAGGGCCTGGCACGAAGCAGATGGAAAGGGCTGTGCGGAGCAGAGTGGCGCAGGGCTGTCGCCACGGGCTCAGGGGCAGGTTTTTGGTAGCCTTGGAGAAATGACCCGAGCAGCTCGCTTGTCACCAGTTGCCATCCACCTCTCCTGCCTGCGCTGGCTCGCAGGGAGCAGTGACTCTCCTGCAGGATTCCACCCCCTCTCATCACAGCCGTCTCTGCAGCAGCACTGGCTCACTCGTTTGCCATCTCAAATCAGATTAATTGTCTGTTTTAACAAAGTGCTGCCGCTCTGCGAGTCGGCCGTAATCTCATCGCGGTGGAAGTGGGTGCTCCATAACCCAGACACCTTGGGGATGCAGGAGTGCACAGCCCTAGTGCTTGCACAGCACAATTGCTCACTGATGCTCTTCCCTGGGCTATCTGTGTGACCCAGCCTTGTGAGCACCTGGAGTTTTCACACGAGCACAGGTCACCCACCTGGTGACGTGCAGCTTCCCGGGCCCAGCCCCAGCCTGCTCTGCTCCTGCACTGCTCTTCAGTGGCTTTTAGCCTGAATACACAGAATGCCCCCAACTGGGGAGGGCTCCAGCAGCACCTCAGATGTTCTTTGGGACTACCTTGTGTTTCGTCACTCCTTGTTTCTGTCATATTCATTCCTATAGGCAGGAGTTTTTCTTTTGCACTGTTCTGGGGTTCAGCACTTCCATTCCCATTCCCCTGTGTGTTAATGCCTGTATACAATATGTACCTGTATGCAATGGCCTGGTTTCTGGTCTCATTCTCACTCCTTTTCGGAGCTGGTTTGGACCTGGCTAGTCCTGGGTGCTAAAGCAGGCTGTCAGCTCAGGTGTGCAGGCAGCCAAGCAGCCCTCCCCACTGCTCTCTCTCCAATTCCACCATCATTTCTCTTGTGCTTGGACTTAGAACTTGATTGTTTAATAGTGTATTGTACCACTCACTCAGGAACTTGTCCTGTAATTAATTGCAATGATAAGACTTCATGGCTACCCTGAGTAACTTGGAACTTACGGGGAAATTTCTTCACTACAGTAGAACATTTAGAAGATGTTACCAACAGTGAAACCAATGTATTGACTTGCCTTTTTGTGATGGAGTCACTTATATCTTCAGTTTCACTCACTCTCCACTCACACATTCCCCCCTCATAAGTTAAAAAAAGCAGATTTCATAAATATGCACCAGAATTTCAATTTACTCCTCTGGGAAAATTGGGAACCATCACAGCATGCACACTGGCTGAGCTGTGCTGTGGAAGTGGAATCCAGTTCCCCCATTGGGAAGTTACCTTCAGGGGAAAGAAATATATTTAAAAAAAAAACAAACTATAAAAATAGTTATTTTAAATGCTGACTTAATCACCTGCTTTTGGGGATGCTGTTTGGCCGAGGTGGCCAGCAGTGAGTGTGCGTTGCTCTACCTGTTGCAGGCTATCTGTTGAAAAGGTATGTTCATTTAATGGATTTTAAGCAACATTATCCAAAGATCAACAAAAGGCATTCTGTGCTATATGAAGAAAAGATTTCCCCGTGGTCCTTATTAACCCTACAATGCCAGCCAGTGTCATTGAAGTGCAGCCACCTGGCAGGGAGCTCTGGGCTCTGCTGTCACAGGGCCTGGCTGGAGGCAGCGCCAGGTGCTGGCCGCTGGTCAGCGTGGCCGGAGGGACCCACTTGGGGGGCACAGATAGAGCATAGAGAGGGACACTGAGAAATGGAGCCCCTGCCAAGCTCCTGCGGCCTGGGTCAGATCTGGGAGCTGTTTGTCCACGTATGACACCCACAGCCCCGTGCCTGGGGCAGCCCAAGCTCAGTCCCAGCTTTGGAACATCCACAAATGTGTCAGGTGATAATTCTAAGCCTTCATCCTCCTTATATTGGTTTTAATTTAAAGCTGGGACATCCCTGCTGGTTTCTTGCTGGGCTTTCTCTAATTTGTTCTTCCTTGCTACCCTCTAACATTGAGCACTTCCCCAGCCTGTCTCACTGCAGCAACAAGTCTGTTTCATGTTAAGCATCTTGCAAATGGTGTCACTCATAATGGATGTGATAATAAGCCCCAGTTACCTGTCCCTCATTGTAATAAATGTAAATTACCAACTATAATAGACCTGCAACAGAGCCATTTAGTGTTAGAACCAGAAATAATGAAAAGATCTGTAATAAACTAGAAGGGGCAAAATTACTTTGTGTAATTATATTTTTTTCTGCTTGTAGCTGCCAGATCATCATACTCTTATCAAACTGACAGGGTTTGGTAACATTTAGTAGGTGAGAAAATATAGTTACAAGTTGAAAAGACTTGTTCCTTAACGAGCGAGTTTGGCAGTCCATCAGTTATATCCAAGTCCATCAGTTATATCCAAGTTATATCCTATTTCTGAGATGTTGTTCCACTGGCTGTGATTCAGTTAGAACTAAATGAATTGAGCTTCTTTTAGGGACAAATTCATTTGGCGTGTGCATTTATATTCCATATAATTCCAGGAATCCCTCAGCAGCAGTTCAGTGAGGCTGGTCTCCTGAGCACACAAAGCCACCTTAGTGTTACTGCAGTTGTTCCACAGTTGAGAATCACACCCCATGAATGGCAGCACAAATAATTTCGTTCTAGACTGTATGTAAACAATTTTGTGGCACATTCTCATTAAAAAAGAGTATGGCATTATTTCCCCTTCTCCTGTCTGGTGGTTTAGGTTCAAAGCTGGGAACTGCAGAGGCTGGCACCTTCAGGTTCTGAATGGTTTGGAATAAGACATTATTCCAGGAGATTCCCAACTGTACCTTCACCTGGGTACTGCTGTGATGGAGCTTGACCTGTTCCTTGTCTCCAGGTGCGCTGTGGAGCAGACCTCATGTGGCATGTGCACTCTTTTGGTGACATTTCTGGCTTTAGAATATCCTTGTGTTTGGGGAGAGGATTGGCAACAAATGTAGAAATGTTAAATGTACATGGCTGTTAAACTGGAGACACTGCAAGTCTGTGTGTTTTTGTGTATGTGCAATGACCAAAGCATAACAGCACTAGTTCAGAAACCTTTATAACCCTCTGTCCTTTTGCTTTTTTGGGCTTTTTTTTTCTTTTAAATGATAAAGTTTTAAGATATAAGTGAATACCAACAGTATTTTGTCATCAACTGATCTTGCAGGCAAGTCTGTGCCTTTCCTACACATCTGGGTACAGCATAGGAAGGTGTAGCTGGCCCAGCATCCCCCTGCCAGCAGCTCCTGTTCATTTATGGTGGGAGAATCTCACTGCCTGGCTGTCCTGGCTGCACCACCTTGGGATCTGGAGTTTGGCTGGATCCCTGTGAGCTCCACCTGGAATTACACGGTGGAGGTAGTGCAGATCCTGGCCAAGTGGCTCGATGTGGTCCCAGCATGGATTCTTGCTCTCCCCAGTGCCCTCAAGAGAAAGGAGCTCAACATCACTGGTGTGGGGCACTGGGAAGGTGGCTTTCAATTAGACCTGGGCAACTCCTGTCCCTTTACCTCTCAAGATTGAGTATTGAACTGTATGGCTACTTCCAGAGAAAGCATATTTGGGGGGAATCATGCCCCACTAATTAGCTGGTGAAAACCTTGTGCCCAGGTGTCACGATACAGAACTCTTTCATAAGCAGCCTCTCGGTGGTAGGCTCCCGGTGTGCCCTGCCGAATGAGTTACCAGTCAGGGCTCCTGTGGCTCTGAACTGGCAACAGGCCATTATGTCATCGTTATAATGGAAATATTTTTGTCCGAGCCATGTTAGTACAGTGGTAAGCACAGAATGCAGTGGCTGACTGGACCTTGGATGGGCAGAGGGCTGGTTGCTCCATGCAAAATGTACAGTGCAGTGTTTTAGGCACAGTTGTGTGTGGTTTGTCACCTCTGTAGCACATGAGGAACATGCTTAATGGGCACAAAGTTAATGACGGGGATGAGGCGCAGGGCCAGCTTTTTTTTCAACAGAGCAGGTCTGTGTACAAACAGGACTAGCTGGGAGGAGAGCATTGCAGGGACTCTGGTAGAATTACAAAGCTTTGGGTAGGGATGAGCTTGAGTGCTGTCAGAGGACAGAGTGGTATGGGAGCAGGGGGGTGACCCGGTGTCCCTTCGCTCCCGCTGTGGAACAGTTGGTCTGTAATGGTACGTGTGTCTGCTCCCGGGGGCTTCCCGCCTGCAGGAGCGCTTGGAAATTAAGATGAAAGCTTGTTTTCCGCCTTATTCATAATAAATGCAAGATTCTCCCCTGAAGCACTTGGCATGACTAATGTGCCACATATTCTTGCTATCCCAGAGCAGCAGGCGAGTGCTTCTGCCAGACGGGTGCTTGCAGCACACCTTGGGCCACGCGCTGCCCAACAGCGTCAGGAGCCAGGCGCCAGCGCGGGGCTCCACACAGACTAGCGTGAGCTGAAGCCTTTTGCCTCAGGGCACTTTCAGAATGGCTTTGCTGTTACACTGCTTGATTTCCACTGAGATGCTTTGAAACCATGTGAAATGTGTTTCTGTTGTTGTTTTGCTGCACTTCCCCCTTTAAAGCAATTACTGGCTACCGTCTGCACAGGAGCTGCCGTATCGCACCGTGTGCGCTGGGAAGTGCCGTGGCAACGTGCCCTGTGACTCGCAGCACTCGCAGGTTCTCGGGGACCTGAGGCCCATCTCTGTCAATCAGCACTGAGGTTCTTTTGTCATCCTGTGAAGGACCCAGGCCCTGCTGCAGGGAGAGAGGTGGCAGAGGTCCAGGTGCAGTGCCGAGGCACTGGGCAAACGCTCCACAAACGAGGAATCCCTTTACAGACCTCTCCGTACCTGTCGGTCTCAGGGAGAGCCGTGGCTCTTCCACACCAGGGTGTTCTGGGCTCCAGCCATCCCCCCCAGCACAGAGAGAGCTGCCTGTCAGTGCAATTGGTGGCACAGCAGCAGAAAATTATACCGCAGAGAGGATGAGCTCTTGCTTTTGGCAGCAGAGGATCATCTGCCTGTTTTGGATAAGGAGGAGGAACAGCAGCCCTGGCACAGGTCGGCCCTGCTCTGCCAAGGGAGCCCTGGCTCCCCCAGCTGCAGTGTGGACAGATGGCTGACCATGGGGAGAGGGGCCTACAGACCCCAACGGTCACATGCGTGTTACATGGCCCGATTTAAGGCAGGCGCCACTGGAAAGTTTCCATCTCAGATGCTTTGGTTTATAAAAAGCATGTAAGTCTGCGGTGGCTGACGGGTACAGTTTAATTGCACCTGTTTAATGAAGGATATACGTTACTAAAATTCCCCCAAAAGTTCTCGGTGAAATTCGCACAGACGTGGCGGTCACTAGACCGTAAATGATTACGAACATAATCAAGCAGATTGAGTTTCACACCAAAACTGCCTAACACCACATTTTAAAAGCGCAGTAACTCCATCCTCTTCAGAGCTGGGGAGGACAATTAGGTGCAAAAAGGTCATCAGCCAACACATCTCTGCTAACCTCAGTTTTATGGTCCTGGCTTTATTCTGCTCTAGTAAGTCCCAAACATTTATGTTCTTGTATGTTTTCCAAACTGCTGTCACAGTGTCACGAGCAAACCCTTTCTGTGAAGCGTCTTTGGGCCCTATGATACCATCAGGAGGAAACTGAAATAGATGTTTCGTGCACTGAACAGTAAATTCAAAGATTTTCTGCAGGTCTCCCTAATTGGGTAGAGAAAGAATTGGCATGTGGACGTGTAGCCAGCCTTGATGTCTGATGGGCTGGAAAGAGCTGTCTCCCTCTATACTTTGAGCTTCTCCACTGGCCTGATGCCCTGAAAGCCTTCTCCGGGTGGTTTGCACATCACAGATGGGAGTTGCAGCAGGTCCCTGCCAGCAGGCCGCATTAGGGTTCCTCTGGAGCTGCAGGAACAGGCGTTGCAGCAAGTGCTCTCCATGGACCCTGGCAGTGTCCTGAGTGCCAGTCATGGCACTGGCGCCCTGTGGTGTTGGCACGACCCATGGGCAGTGGAGAGCAGCCAGGCGCTTCTCCTCAGCCTGGCCACAAACCCACAAACACTCCCATCTTTTATTTGCCCACTGCGTCAGCACAGCGCACTGTTCTTTCCTTGTATCGGTGACAGTATATAAATGCGGCCTAAATGTTTTTATTTTCAACAAATAGTAGCATGGGGCAGGATGAGCTGGCCATTACCATCAGCAGGAGTGGGGCCCTGAGAGTTTTGCCTAAGGTCAGCATGGAGTTAAGGTTAATAAGCAGAAGTTCTGTATTTTCAGGATCTGCTTGAGTCATCATCTTCTATATTCCCTTGTTTCTCAACAGGACATTTTCGTATGGCTTAGAGTTGTGCGTGTGTGCAGAGAGGGAAGCAGTGGGTAGATCCTGGCCCTGGGATGGCTCAGGTCACCTGCAGAACCCAGATTATGAGGACTTTGAAGGGTTTTCAAGGTCATTATGTTTTAAACTGTGTGTGTGAAACTGGTTCTGTGTTGTAGAGGGTAAACGTAGAAGTGACGCAGGTGGGTGAGAGCTGAGTCCTGGGTGGTACCCGCCTGTCTGGTGAATTTTCAAAAGCTTCTGCCTTTTGTCTTCTTTTGCATCCTCCATCTGGACAGACGTCCTGTGTGTTTCACTTTGCAGGTCATCCTGCTACTGCAATAAGATGTTGTGGTTTATTGCAAATAGCTGATGTTCACATTTTAATGTGCTGGGGTTTTTTTCAAACAGCCTTCATTGTGTGGTTGAAATGTTAAAATAATTGGTATGCTGATAAAGCACTACTAGAAGTTCATAATGTTCAAATATTGAGATTTGATTGCTGTATTCAAATAGGACCTAAATTCCTGCTCTCCCACAGTTTTTTATATATTCATGATCAATAATTCACACCTTGTCATGGCTCTCAATGTCATTATTTCATATGAAATGAAAAAAACCAAACCTGTTTGTGTCTGTCTAAAACATTTACATTTTGCTCTGGAGTTTTGCGTTGGCAGAAGCAAAATGTAAAATAATGCAGCTGTGGAGAAGTGGGTCAAATTGCCGTACATATTAAAAGAGGAGCTTCTGATCAGCTCCTTTGAGGGTCTGGTATAACTCCATTTATCTGCAGATCTCAGGGGACGCCCCAAGCCCCCAGATAACTGGGGGCTTAGTTAATGAGGGCAGCCAGCTGTCCAGCTTTCCGCCAGGGTAGGGTTCAAGCTCACAACCCATCCTCTGCAGCCAGGCCTGCTGCAGCAGTGGATTTGTGTGTTCCCTGCAGCGCTCCAGCCCTGAGGCTGCTCTAGGAGAAGGCAGCCAGGCACTCGGGGCTCCCTCCCACCTCTGCTCAGAGCTGGGGGGTTGCTGATCCATGGTTGCATTTTCAAACCAGTACTTTATGTGGTACTTGATCTAAATTCTGCTTGGTGTTGGGGGCACCGTGGTGTCAGGTGGGCTCTGCCCAAAGCTTGCAGAAGAGCTGTGACACAAAGGCCAGGTTAAAGAGGTTCACAGTGAGGTTCTAATGTTTGTAAGTCAGTGATATTTTGTGATTGGCCCTTAGGCTGCAGGCACAGCATGTTTCCATGGGGCAGCTCTGACAGAAGTATTGCTCCAGGGATTTTCAGGACAGATGCGTTCCTACAGGGCAATACATAGGAAACCTCGTGATGCTTTTTTTACAGTTCGGAGGTGTTTTCTGGAGGGCTTTTTTACAGCTTGTTCATGATGCCTCCACATTCAAATTCCTAAACTTCAGTAAAATTTTAGTTGACTTTTTCTTTTTTTAATGAATCCCAACTGTTGTCCCAAATGTGCATATGTACTGAGACAGAGAGAGCAGGGAGTTTAATTGCACTTTGCTGCAGTCACTTCATTCTCTTTTGATTAAGCTGTGAGTACAAACACGCACGGGCACCCTGCTCGCTGCCCGTATGGCAGGAGCTGCTGTGCTCCCACTGCTCCAGGGAGCCCAGGAGGGCACAGGGAGCGCCAAGCCAAGGTGGCTGGTGAGTGGAGCTGGGCTGTGCAGCACTAGGCCTCGCTGTGCTGGGGGTATCTGCATCCTCTGCTTTTGGCTTTTCAGCGTGCAGGAGAGGTGCTGAGCTGGGGGTCTTCCTTGCGTGCCTCCAAAGCGCTGCTGGATCTGCAGGGCTCTCCAGATCGTGGAGTGTTCTTTCTCAGCTGCCTCTGCTGTAGCTGTTCAGCTGTATGTCCAGGTGGTTTTTCCCAGTCTTTCGTGTGGTGAGCAGCATCCTCCAGCTCGTCAATAGGATTTTACCGCGTGCAGAGCTAACCTGGGCAGCGTTTCCGTGCAGCATTTATTCGAAGCGGATAGCCCTGCGCAGTGCTCGGGTGTGCTGCTGTGTGAGATGTGCAGAGCCGTTCAGGACCCAGCAGGGCATTATCAGGCAGAGCATGAAAAGCCTTTTCTCGTCCCCCTGGCCTGGTTGGAAGCCCACGAGCAGCCCCGGCCGAGGCCGGGCGATGAATGGAGCGCTGCCGGCCAGCCCGCAGGCTCAGGTGGTCGCCAGCCCCCGGTGTCGCTGAGCCCTTTCAGCAATTTGTCACGCCCGGGTCTGCTCCCGCTGCGGCAGCACGTGCCAGCTCCGTGTCGGAGGGGGTGCTGCCAGACGGGCGCGCAGCCCCCGCCGCCCCCAGCCGGCGCTCGCCCGGCAGCGCGCTCCGCACGGCCCTGGCAACAGCCGAGCGCCGAGGAATCAGCATCTCCATAATGAGCGGTGAATGGCATCCGTCAGTCCCTTTAGAATTGGGCCCAGGCGTGTGCCTCCCCTCCGAGGAAGTTTGGCAGCCTATTCATTAACAAGAGTCATCAGGAGTTCAGCCCATAAAGGGGAGGCAGCCCCGCACGCCGCGGGCTGGCGCTGGCGCTGTCAGGAATGCGTTCTCCCGAGCTTCGGGCAAGGCAGGAAAACTGAGCAAATAACGCTGTCAGCAGGTGCAAACGCTGAAATGCTGGCTATTGATTTTCTTTCTTCAGGCTTCCAGGGGAAGTTTATAAGAAGATTTATCACGTATCAATCGTTCTCTACGAGCATTAAACGCAAAATTCTTCCTTTCTTTCTCTTCCCTTTGTTGCCACCACGCCTGCAGGAACTGCAATGAAGACGTGCTTTGCTTATTCCCTTCGAGGTCAACACTAGACCATCGTCTCCTGGCTTTAAGCACTACTTTTCTCTGATTTTTTTTTTTTAAATAGTGTTTCAGAGTGGTTTTGTTAATGTACTGCAAGTCACAAATGGCACTTCAATATTAATTAGTAATGCATTTCAGTTCTAAATACCCTCACCTGCATTCTGTTGTCACTGGTGTTATTCTCCTGCTCCTAATTTCTAAATTCAGCTTGGCCTTTGCTCCCACCAAACAGCCTTGTGGAGCTCGAGTGCATTTCCCCATAACAGAAACACAATGAGGCGCTGAAAACTTTTGTTTTCACTGAGGAAACGAAGAATGAGATGTCATTCTGGCTCCTGCGAGCCCTAATTCATAAAGTCATACGTGAGGCTCTCCAGCCCATTGTAGGTTTGTCCCAGGCGTTATCCTGTTATTGGAAGTGTATATTCACCTTCTGAGCAGACAGAAGCTGCACACAAAAGGGGAAGATTTGCTTTCTCCGCTGTGAAAGGCTGCCACAAGCAGGGGTCCTATTAAGACAGCTGGAAAGTTGCTTCAGCTTGTTACGCTTGTAAGTTTTATTGGTGACTGGTTTTTGATTACACATTTGAATGCTGTGTGTTCCAGGTTGCCGAGTTTTAATTAAAAGGCAATAGTCTCGATGTTAGCTTGCTTTGTTGCCTGCATTATTCAGGCCATAATGCATGCAAGTTGTGGGCTGGGTTTGTCCACTGTGCATCATTTATTTGGGATACATAAGGTTGCACCTTCTAGCACCTGCCCTAAATATAACCGTCACACTTTTGGAATTGGTTTATTGTGCTTAGTTTCTTCTAAGAAGTCCAGTGATCAAATGAAGGGGGGGGGGGTTGGGGGGGTTGGTGTGTGTATCCCTCTCTCCTGCAGCTTTTTTTTCTCCAATCTAGTTACTTTTCTGGATATTGGAACAGGAATGCTGTGTGCCAGGAGCTTTCCATAGTGCCACAGCCTGTCTGTGACAGTGGGTTTTGTTCTGGGGCTTTGCTTCTGTGCTCAGCAGCTCCCAGGTCACAGCTTCTCAGTCAGGAAGCCCAAAAGGTGTCACCCTGAATTTCCAGCCCCGCATGTATCCCCTCCTTGTTGCTCCCATTCAGAACCATTGGGCAATTCTGGTCTTGTTCCCTGCCCGCTCCAGCCTGGTCAGTGTGGATGTGGGGCTGGTGCTCGCGGGTGCCGTGGGACAGCCTTGAGTTCTGCACACACCTTTCCTTAACGGGGCGTCGCAGCTACGAGGAGAGAGCTCTGTACCTCGAAGCCATCATCCAGAACCACAAAGAAGTGATGACGTTTGAGGATTTTGCCGCTCAGGTCTTTTCTCCCTCTCCCAGCTACTCTCTCAGTGGAACTGGTGAGTCTGCACATTATTCTTCTCTGTAGCCCCAAGAAGCACTTGAGCAGCAGATGTACACCTGTATTTTGTAGATAAATGCTTGCAAATTTAAGAAGACTATTCTTCCCCTGAATCAACTAATGAATATCAAAAGCAATGATGACATTCATTTTAATTTGTTTTGCATCAGAGCTATTCACACTGCTCCTTTCTTCAGCTATCCTGTTAACCCCCAACTCCAGCAAGGTTAATGAACTTTCTCGCAGTGATGGGCTCGGGCTCATTCAAGACTCTGGGTTCTTGCTGAGCTGGGAATATGTTGTTCAAAAGCGAGGCCTGAATCGGGGCTCACTTATCAGAAATAGTTCCTCACAGGGGAAGCTGCTGCTAATGCTAAATGGGGATTATGCTGCTGAGCTACCAGGGTCAGGGATTAATGCACGAGAAACGCAGGAACGGGGTGCTGTTAGGGAATCGCGGGCGCATCCCGTCAATGCAGACGAGCACATTGCAGGCTGCCCTGCAGCACCTGGCCTGGAGCCTCTGCGGGGTTTCTGATGGGGGTGTGGGTGTGGGTGGTGTGGGGGTGTGTGCGCGTGCACATCAGTGCTCATCAGTCATCAGCCTGCTGAGAGGTGACACTGTTGTGCCAAACTCCGTGAATTTATTTCTCGTGTGCCTTGTGGAGGGTTAGGTTAGTGTGCAGTCACAATTGCTGCCCAGCTGGTTTAAGTGAATCTCTCCTGAAAGGGAGCTTTGGCTCTGAAATGCACATTTCTGGTGCCTCCAAAATGTGTTTTTGTCCAGTATCCAGAAAGTGTCTGGTCACCGTGTGCTGGACTCTCTAACAAAGATTCCTTAATCCATCCGTCATTGCCACTCCTAGGGTGACACTGGCACTTTCTAATAATTCCCTGCTTCTCTTTTGGATTGTTGAATAGATTATTTCCAACCTGTATAAACGTTGCAGGACATCTGCTCTATTTCTCTTTAGCCCGACTTGTTAGCAGATATCTTCCATCTAAACTGAAACACTGAAGGAAGAAATTAAATTTGCTCACATAAATCACTTAGGAATAAAACCAGCCGTGCAACATTGTCTGGCGTGCTGGCTCCGATCCTGGCTCGGAGCTTTGTGAGGAGATAAGAGGCCTGTGCTGGCCGGGCAGTGGTGGCCAGGAGCAGCAGGCAGAAGGCTTTAGAGATAAGCGCTGGCAGGAGGGGGGAGGAAGCCGGGGCCATTTACATAATCGCGCCTCTGCGTCCTGGAGAGGCGTCAGGGAACACGGGACGGATCTATTGATCTCTGCTGAACTGGAATACTAAACAACGCTAGGAAAGCTTATAACTTAAAGCTTTGATTAATGTTTCCTACATTAAAAAGTAGAACAGCTGTGCATTAAATTCTTTTATACACTCTGCCAAAAGTCTGAGACAAAAAAATCGCCCATTTCAATAGGAGCGCAGTGCGTGCCCAGAGCTGGTTGTTAGCACTTGAATTATCTGTCGACGTTATCAGCAAATAGAAATGTAGATATAGTGATCTGTTTTAAACATTTTGCCCTGCGTGTAGTTGTGTTTCATTTTCATGCTGTTCTCAGCGCACGGTGTTGTGTCAAATGTGGTTTGACAGGGCAGACCCCTCCGCAGCCCCATGTTCTGAAGGATAAGCTGTGTATGCCAAACACATTGAAAGTGTTTCCCAGTAGCTGAGGATTTCAGAACACTGTTAAAATCAGGAGTACCCAGGTATGAATTCATTATTTTAATTGCTTTTAAGTGCAAAGCCTTCTCCAGTCAGGTCCTGATTTTCAGACTTCTGAGCCTCAGAATTAATTTCCCGCTCATGAACTAGAGGCCGGCCGTGACTTCTGGTGTCAAAATCTCCGCTTCAGAGTCTCCTCACATTACCTGCTGATTCTCCTGCATATTTAGTCAGTGATGAGCAGGGGCAGTGTCAGCTGTGGCCATGGGGATGTGTCTGCCATCAGATGCCCCTCAGCAGAAGGCAGGGAGGCTGGATGCAGCCCCAGCAGCTCTGCTGTTCCACAGCCTGGCCTGCTCCAGGCATAGATCCACCTGTCCTGCACTTGCAGGAATCACCTGTCTCCCACTTAGGAATACAGGGGGCATTCTTCTGTTCTGAAACAGAAGGAAGGAGTCAGGGAGCAGTAAATAAAAGGAAGCACTTTCCCCTGAAGGAGTGGTCCGGCACCAGCACAGGCTGCCCAGGGAGGCACTGGGTTCCCCATATCTGGAAGTGTTCAGGAGGTGTCAGGACGTGATTTTGGGGTGATGATGGTGGTGCTGGGTTGGCCACTGGACTTGTTGATCTCTTCCAGGCTTGATGATTCTGTGGGATGCATGGAGCTGGCACAGGAGGCAGTACAAGCCAGCAAGTACTGCTGACTCTGCTGAGCATAAACGGCTAAAGTAAATTTAATTCTTATCTGATCTGATTCTTACAATGACCCTCAGGTGTGATCCTGTCAGTGTTGTGAATGCATGTGTGCAGCAGAGAGGGTCAGGGAGTAAGGGTGCTACTTATCACAGTGCAGCGTGTTCTCAGGAGTTAGCACAGCGGAGGGAGAAATCAAACACAGCTTTCAGCAACACGTTACTTGGGTGTCGCTGACTATGAGATAATTATTGGAACTGGATGTTTTTGTGTTTTCTGATGCTGCCTCTGGGGATGCATCCCCAGACTCACGTGAGATGTGGTTCTCCTGCCCTGGCTTAGTCTCCCTGTCACCAGTCTTGCTGGTGCCACATTTTCCGCAGGAAAATTGTCCAGTTGATCTCCTTTGCTGTTTTGAAGAGCAGAGCCTTAAACTCACTGTATGAATTACAGATAGCCCCAGTATCTTCAGTGTGTAAAGTGCAGCCTCCTAGGCAGAATGGCCATCCCCAAACTCATTTAGGGGATGTACTGATTAAGAACAAAAGCTGGGAATACAGCTCTTTGTTGTTAAACTGGTGCATTACATGCTGTATTTTAATTAGGCAGGGTTTGAGAGGCAGCCCAGGAAATCCTCCATAATCCAACACTATTGAATTATTCTCATTCTTTCCCACTGCAGATTTCTCTCCTTTTAGTGGACAGGCTTTAAGCTGCTGTTTTTGCTCCCTCAGCCAAATCCAGAAATAATTATTCCACAAAATACTTGTGTGTTCTTTAAAAAACTTGGTGAAGCTGAAGTGGGCAGAGCAGCACCCTGACTTCAACTGCCTCTGTGGCTCATGAGGGTTCCTTGGGGCTTTGGGCTGTTTTTATGTGAGATCAGCAGCCTTCTGAAGCATGGTGTTAACCTTGGGAATTGGAAGGGGCTGCTGGATATTCCAAGAGAACTCTCCAGTCTTTTATAGCTTTTCCATCACAAGGATTCTGTCTGAGGGATTTGTACTTGCTATGGCAGGTTCCTGCTTTCCAGGGAATCCCCTAGCCGAGCGCTGCCGCCGGCGCCTCAGGGGTTAATAGGAACGGGCACACTTGACTGCTGAGAGGACTGATCTAATCACTGCCATATCCAAGTGCATCTGTTCACCATGAGGTCATTCTTGTGCATGCTAATGACTTGGAAAATAAAGCAAAATGCTCAGCCTTATCAGGGAGGATATAGTGTAAATCTTGGCTTTTTTAGTTGCTAATGGATAGTGTGGAATGGGCAGAGAAAGCATCTCGGATTCTTGCGTTCCAGCTTAATGTTTTTAAAGCATCCTTTTCAGTAGAGCATCAGAAAAACTGTGCTGGAAAACTTGGACATGTGGTATCTGTTGATAAATGGATTCTTTAATGAATATTATGGCATTGCCCAGGAGCAATACTTGAGTCGAGGAACTATTGAGGTTTTCAGCATTCCCTGGTTTTAAAGCCTCGGGAGCTGTGCCTGCTGATTTACATAAAACCGAGATTTTGCAGCCTTTTTGTTGCAAAGGTGACACATGCTTTTCTTTTGTCCATGGACTTTTACATCTCTAAAGTTCTTGTAGAAAATATTTGAATGTGCAGCGAACAAGATCTGGTGTATTTTAAACTACTTTTTTGTGAGCTTTCTCTTTCCCACTTTAAAGCAAAAGGATTATTTGAATTGGATATGTAGATTTAAAAAATATTTTTGACAGAAACAAAACCAAACCCAGAGTAATTCTTGTTTTAAACAGGACTGATGCTTTTTGTAACAGTAATTGAGCCAAGGTTTCCTTTTGGTTTGGTTTGTTTTTCTGCAGTTTTTATACTACTTTGGGGTTTTTGTCCTTTTGTCTTTTTCCTTGAAGCTCTCTAGGGTGTTTTGTCAGATCTGTGTCCAGGTTCCGTATATAAATATATAAATATATATATATATTTATGCCTATTTTCCTGGGAATATTAAAAACATATACATCTGAAACTGAGTGGCTGTGCCACGGTATTGGAGCACGTGCAGTGTGTGCCTAGGGTTGTGTTTGATCCGTGTGTCAGTGTTGCCTGAAATTGAACGATTTGTTTCTAATATATGGGATTTAGGAAACTAGCATGGAGCATGTGTGAGGTCTGCTGGGTGTGGTGCTCAGCAGGTGAGGTGGGACACTGCAGCCGTTGGTGCTGCCATGGTGGTGCAGATTGTCCAGGCAGTGAATAAAGAAGAAAAGCTGAGGGAAATGGAGCAGAGGAGCCAGGACAATTACCACAGGAGGCAGGACTCAAGGGCTTTCTCCCTCCTTCCCTGTGAGGACTATTCAGGATGAGGCACAGGGACCTGTCTGGCTTCCCCTGTTGAATCCAGGTAGTTCCTCATCCGCGGCAGACTGGAGCCTGCCGCAGCAGGGCTGCCCTTGGGGAATTCCTGCAGTGGTACCAGCGGATGTGTGAGCTGCTCCTTGCCGGTGTGCTCTTGGTTATCAGTGCTCTGCCCATAGTTTTGCTGCCCGTTTGGCAGGGCTGCTGCCTCAGTGTCCCCATGAGAGCCAGGAATGGTCTGACATTAAGCAGGGTAGGGTCACAGGTACCACAATGTGTTGGGGGCAGCATCTCCATCCCCCCTCCAGTTCCTGTGGCCAAACAGGCTGATGCAGGTGTATGCCCAGGAGCCCAGGCCTGGCTCTGGAGGGTCCAGATCCCTGCAGAGCCCTAAGCAAGTGGCCACCTGCGCAGTGTGCTGGGGCTGTCCCTTGTGCCACCACTGAGGGTGGACAGTCCAAACTTGTCCCCCGAGGCTGGGCAGGTGCTGGGACTGCTTCCCCATCAAGCCTGGTGTTCCCCTCAGGATCTCCAACAGTGGAGGGGGTGAGAGCCACATCAAGGCTCTCAGCATGGCCGCCTGCCTTTTCCATGTAATTGACTGGCTGAGAGGGCGCTCCGCCAGCTATGCTTTCCGGGAGAGGAGGTGGTGAGGGAGGGCTTATCCCAGCAATCAGTGCTGGGATGGGTGAAAACAGGAGCTTGACGGACCGTCTCTTCTGCCGTGTGACAGCTCCAGCTGCTCGAGCTGTCAGCTCGGAGAAGGCTCCAGGCAATGTGGCCCCTTTGCATTTTCCCTCTGCACTGAGGTACCGGCAGAGACCTGGAGCAGAGGTGGAGCAGAACCGGGGCACAGCCATCCTACAGCCGCGTGCCAAGGGCTCAGGCTGCCCTACCTATGACATCCACATAACCCACAGCACTTGGTGGTGTCCCCCTGGCTGAGGCTGAGCCTTGCAGAACTAATCAGCAGCTGCTCCAACTTATGAGTAATTAAACTTCAATGTGTACATTCCAGGCTTATTTCCAAGGGCCTCAAACCGTGGCCCCAGGCACTCCCACCTGAGGTGAGAGCTGTGGGTGCTGTTTTAGGGTCGGTTCTGCCCCAGTTAACCTGTAAGTGTCAGATTCTCTTTACTGTGTCACTTTACAGCTTTCCAGAGCACGGCAGGATGGGTGTGGCATTGATTATCCAGCTTCAGTTATCAGTGGGTTCTTCCACACAGGCTGAGGATGCTGCTTACAGTGTACGTGGAGGCTGTCTTTGGGAGCTGGAAGCAGGAATGGTGTGCAGATTTACTCAACGGTTCTCTCCAGAATTTTATTACCATTGCATTTACTAGAAAGGAAAACAAAGATTTCCACAGACCTGTCCAGGCTGAAAGGTTAATGAGGGGCTGGAACAGGTCACAGGGCATGTGAAAATTTAATGGTTCTTCTCAAGTACCAGTCTTCAGGATCCTTACAGGTCATGGTCTTACCCACCCTTGCTTTCAGGGGTGTTCAGCTGCTTCATGAGCAGTGGCTAAAAGGCCATTCCTATAGCACATGCCCTGGGGAAGAAACCAGGTTTGTTCTGTAGATTGGATTTAAGATGGAATGCACCATCTCTCTGTGCCTTCCTGCAAGGTAA
The DNA here is from genome assembly GCA_013400495.1 of Nicator chloris. NCBI lineage: Eukaryota > Metazoa > Chordata > Aves > Passeriformes > Pycnonotidae > Nicator > Nicator chloris. Next base: position 168,125 of record WAAE01022459.1, read on the forward strand.
CCCTGCATTTAAAGTGCTTTCATCTATATTTTAATTGTTTTTCATCCCTCCTGCAAGAAACGTGTTTTAAAAGCTTAATGTTCTCTAAGCAGCTCACATATGAGAGGCCCTCCAGTATGTGTGTGTCTTGTCTGAGTGCAGGTGTGTTACAGGTTTTATGTACTCAAGGACTTCCTCCTCAGCAAAATTTATGTGGCACCGGGATCGCTACACTGCTCACTTCCTGGAGTTTTAACCTGGCTGTAGTGTCACAGAGGTTTAGGTCTCTGTGAAGCCTCAAATTTTAGCCGGTTTGAAATGGTGTGACCAGCAACAGTGCTGGACATGGAGCTGAAGTGTGAAGCAGCTGCATGTTGCAGGTTTGGCAGAAGATGAAGTGCAATGAATATTCATTCCAAGTTTTGCCAACATTCCCTCCCTTGTTTGTTTCAAGCCCTCAGACCCTAGGAGGAAGCGCAAGGGTCTGTGTTTCTGTAGGTCCCTGAGGGGAGCTCCCCTTCCCACCTTTATCGGGGTGTGCTGTGTCAGGTTGGTGCAAGCACAGCAGTCACAGGGTGCTGGTCCTGCACTGACACAGTTTTGTTCCCCCCTTTTGGTCCTGCACTGACATGGTTTTGTTCTCTCCCTTTAGATTAGAGTGTTAATGCTCTCGGTACAGTAACGGCCACAGGTAAGAGCGATGCTTCCCACAGGCCCCTTTGCTGTGGTTCATCACTAACAGCTCTCCTTCCCCTCCTCCTCCCTTGCTGCTTCTGCTCCATGTTCAGCTCTACCTCCTGTGCTTCGTACTTGCCTCACGCCTCCTCTGCCTCCCACGCTCCATGTGCACCTTGCGCCTCCCATACTCCGCGTGTGGTTCTGCCTCCTCTGCTCTGCGTGTGGGTTTGCCTGTCACGCTCTGCGCGCGCTTCCTGTGCGCAATGCAGTAATGCCTCCCATACACAGTAATGCATCCTAGGATCCACATACGGTCATGCCTTGCACACACGGTATCAATTCTCACAATCTGCATACAGTAATGCGTCCCATACATGGTAATGAGTCCCATGATCCGCATACGGTAAAGCCTCCCCAACATGCCCGGTAATTCCTCCTGTGATCCGTGTACAGTGAGAACTCCCTCACATGCCTGGTCATGATTCCTGCGATCCTTGTAGGGTAAAGCCTTTCGGCCTTGGTACTGCCACCAGTACTTGCCCGGTGATGAGTCCCACAATCTGTGTGTGGTAAAGCCTCGTATATGTGCCCGGTAATGCCTCCGGTGATCCGCTGTCTACGGTTTGAAAGACAGGTGTCTGCCCGGCCACGCTGCAGCTCCCTTTGGAATGGAGAATGTAAATCTCCTCCCTCCAAATTATTACAATTTTGCAATTAAGAGGCTTTCAGGCAAAGATATGGGAGTAGGAATAACAGTTCTTTACTGGGAATATTAAAAAATACAAATGGAGTAGTACAAACAAACAAACAGAAATCCTAGAAACACTGACAGTCAAGAATACGACCTGACACCCTGTTGGTCAGGGTGTTGGGACCAGTCCAACTGCTCTAAGTCCTCCTGGAGTGACAGATGTGGTTCTGTTGGAGTAGAGATGATCCTGTAGAAGGGTCCAGAGGTGGTGAGATGGGTCGATCTTCCTCTGGGAATCCAGTGGAAAACAGGCTGTCCTGGTGTTCTGAAGCTCAGGTTTTATCCAGGTAGGAATACTTGGCTCCTCCCCCTGGGTGGAGCATCTCACAATGGGAGGATGTAATTTTATCAGTCATGTGGTGAGCCTTAATGGCCCATTAACAGCAGATATCCCCCTGGAGGGAGGATGGGTTGTGGAAGAGATAAAGAAACACTGCGCCACCTGATTTTAACAATCACAATTGGCTGGCCCATTAACAGAATGGGCACCTGCCCCCTCCCCTGGAGTTATGAGATAAAGAAAAACCCCTCTTCAACTGGTTGCAGCAGATGGGAATAGAATACACGGTTTTGGTTACATATTGCAATCCAAGACATCCTCATGCAGTTATACCCCCTGTATATGTCCAGTATATGCTTCCCGCAAGCCACATGCAGTAATGCCTCCCGTGATCCTTGTACAGTAAAAACTGCTGTACATGCCAGGTAATGACTCCCATGATCCACGTGCAGTAAAGACTCCCAGATATGGTAATGATGCCTTTGATGCGCGTACGGTTAAGCCCCCCATATGTGCCTGGTAATGCCTTCTGCGATCCCAGCATGGTAGAAACTCCTGTACGTGCCAGGTGATGCCGCCTGTGATCTGTGCACAGTAAAGCCGCCTGTATGCAGTAATGATTCCCATGATCTGCATATGGTGACGTCTCCTGCGATCCGCATGCTATAAAGCCTTCCATCCTTGGTAATGATTCCCACAATCTGTACGCGATAATGCCTCATGTACATAGTAATGGCTCCTGCAATCAGCATACAGCAATCCCTCCCACGATCCGCGTGTGGTAATGATTCTTGGTTAGGATTCCCATGATCTGTATCCAGTAATGCCTCCTGTACGTGGTAATGGTTACTGCGAGCCGCGTGCAGTAATGTCACCCATGATCCGTGTACAGTAGAAAATTGCTGTATTTGCCAGGTAATGCCTCCCTCAATCCACATACATCAATGCCTCCCATATGCCGTAATGGTGCCTGCCATCCACGTGCGGTAAAGCCTCCCATATGCAGTAATGCCCCCCGCGACCAGCATACGGCAAAGCCTCCCGTATGCGGTAATGATTGCCGCAATCTGCGTGTGGTAATGCCTCGTGTACACAGTAATGGTTCCCGAGGTCCTTGTGTTGTAATGCCCCCTGTGTGTGCCAAGTACTGCTTCCCACGATCTGCGTCTGGTAAAGCTGCCCATCTGCAGTAATGATTCCTGTGATCCGTGTTGGTTAATGCTCTCAGCAATCCGCGTACAGTAATGCCCCCTGTATGTGCCAGGTAAAGCTACCGTCATCCGAGTGTGTTAATGCCCCCCCCCCCCCCCCCCCC
>WAAE01022459.1:171168-184009 GCA_013400495.1 Nicator chloris
CCCCCCCATATGCAGAAATGGTTCCCGCGATCCACATATGGTAAAGCTTCCCATCCTTGGCAATGACTCCAGCGATGCACGTACGTTAAAGTCGCCCTTACACGGTAATGGTTCCTGTGATCTGCATGTGCTATTGCTCCCATATGTGCTCAGTAATGCTTCTCGCAATCCGCATACGATACTGCCTCCTGTACGTGTCCGGTAGAGGATTCCCGCAATCTGCGTACAGTAGTTGCCCGTACATGGTAGTGGTTCCCGTGATCTGCATGTGGTAATGCCTCGCATGTCCGGTAATGATGCCCGCGAGCCGTGTACAGTAACGCCTCCTGCACGTGGTAATGCCTCCTGCAATCCATACGCAGTAATGCCTCCCGCGATACACGCCTAGTAATTATTTTTTACTTCTAAGCTGCTTCAGCTTCTCCATTTGGAGAAAACTGTATTATTTTGACCATCTGCCATTCTGCCTCACTGCAGGAATGCCAAGCACAACACCTCCCTCGCAGCCCTTCCCTCCCCCACGCTCTTCTTCCCAGCCAATAGCACCACAGGTTTTGTTTTAATCCCAAGTTGACAGCTCTGCATTTTTCACAGAAAATGCCTTTACAGGCTGTCACACTTTCCACCTTTTAAAAATATGCTATTTCCCCTCAGTCAGTTTTCTCAAAGAACCCATCTGGTTAGTAAGGGCTGTCTTTGAGATGCAAACGCAGGGCTGCAGGCAGGCTGAGGGGGATCACACTTGGGGCTGTGCTGCTGCTGTTCCTCCCCTGCTTTCAGTGACTCAAACACCCAGAGCTGCTCAAGCAGAAGCACAGGTTACACCTCACCTTAGAAGTGCAGCTGAGAGCCAGGGTGAGTCATTGTCCTCAGACAGCAGCTGAGGGCTCGTCCTGCTACCACACTGACCCATGGCCATGTCCCCACCTGTCCTGCAAGGACAGTGCCCTGCTCACCCGTGCCTGAGGGACAGCTCAGCCATTGGCAGCTTCAGCCAAGGCCCTGGCTGCGCTTTGGGACATTTTGTACACATTTGAGATTTACCTGGGCTAGGAAGGTGAAGAGAGGATTGAAGACCTATGGCCTGGACAGGCACAGCTGAGAATGGCATCAGTTGTTGCACTGGAAGTAGGTCTGCACTGCAAAACACAACCATTCCTCAGCAGATTCAGAGGGGGTACCACCAGTGCCAGCCTTTGGAGAGAGTTCAGAACGTCCCTGTGCTCTCACTTCCTGGCTCTGAAGCTGTTCTTCCCTCCTACCTGAAATAAAAAACTTGAGTTTACACTTTGGGAAGGAATTGCAACATGGTTTAAAAATACTGTTTTCTGAGGGAGCTGATGATACACTATTCCCCCAGGGAATGCCTTGGACAGGTCCAGCCCTCGGGAGCAGGGCAGGGCGTGTCCCTCCCAGCAGCTGCACCTGTTTTTGGTCATTAGTGACTCATTTAATGACCATGTGCTCACCTGTTCCTCCTCAGTCAGCCTGGGCAGGCCTGGCCTCTGGGGAATAACCAACAGGTGATTCCACTCAACAACAAAACACAACCCCCCATACCCACAGCCCCGCAAGACCCTTCCCCAGTGGTGACCATGAGCCATCAGTAACAAGGCTACCTGTTATGTAGTGGAAGAAATCATGATTCTTCAGCATTTTTCCAGAGGTTAAGGTACCTTCCAAGGACAGTTCTGTGCCAGCCCTCATGCTGGGAATGGTCATTTCCAGTTCTCTGTAACAGCCAAATACACAAGAGCAGTTTAATGACACACAGCAAAAAACAGTTTCGTATCACCCACACAGAACTATTTTATGTTGGAGCTTCAAGTGAGCAGGATGGGAGCTTCCTGCCTCCCTCCCATGGGGCTGTTGGGGCCCTGAGATCCATCAAGGGCTTCAGGGGCTGTGCAGACCAAGAGGGGGTGATGCTGGGGGGCTCAGTGCTCACCTGAATACTCATGGCCTCACTGCTCCTCACTTCTGGGAGCTGGCAAAGAGAAATCCCTGATTTCTCTGAGAAGCGCAGTATGGTGGTTCTCCAGCTGCCTGGAGCAAATTCCTCCCCTGGAGGTCAAGTTCACCTGAGTGATGCCCAGGAGAGCCTGGGAAGAGGTGAAGGGAGGGGCTGCGCTGTGCCACGCAGTTATTCTGAGGACACAGGCTGTTTTGTCCTGACCTGGGTTTTCCCTGCCCACTCTGTCTTCCAGGCTGCCTCACCACAAGTGCAAGCGCTGACCTCATTGACACCACTGGCGTCGAGATGGCAGAGCCACCCTCGCCCACACTGCCACGTGCCTCCAGGAGCAGGGTCTCTGGGAAGCTCCACCGCTCTGCCAGGTGTCCACCTGAGGCCCTGGTGCACAGAGCTGCGACCGGGGCAGCCCACGGCACCTGAGCACAGATCAGAAAAGGAAGTTCTGGGTGAACGTGTCTTGAAGGGGCTGGGCGAGGGGTTTGCTCTGTGAAATGGCCTTTCCCAGTCCAGATGGACATGGCTGGGGATTAGATTGTGTCACCATCACCTCTGCACTGGCACCAGGTGAGCAAGGGCCCCAAGCACCTGGGCACAGGTGCCGCAGCCAGAGGTTGTGAACCAGCACTGAAACCAGTTATTTAATGTACCCTTAGAGCATCTCTTTAGCATTGCAGGCAGCACTTACTTGTGCATTAGGGAATTTCATCTAAAGAGAGGTTTTCCCGTGACTAGCCAGGTTGCGAGTGTTCCCTGCTGGAGCACAGGTGGATGAGGGAGGAGCTCTCCAGGGTTGGTGCTGTTCCCACTGTGGGACCGCCGCAGCCTTGCTGTGGTGTGTGCTATGGCTGTGCACTGGAACTACTCCCTAGAGAAACAAAAATAAACAAATCCCTTTTAGAAGAGTGAAAGCCACACTCCTGCCATGACCCCTTCCCAGCATGGTGTGAAGAACTGAGTAACCCCCTCACATTGTCCCAGCAGGCTGTGACCTGTCTCTAGCCAGAGGACAACACAGCTGAAGGCTTCTGAGGACTTAGGGTACCCTCCTGGCACCTGCTGTAGTGAGCAGAGCTTGTGTTGGCAGTAGCTGATGTGTTTCAGTCTACATGTGTCATAGGTTGATGGGGTGAACATTTTTATAGTTAAATCCCCGGTATTTTAAAGCAACAGAAATCTGAGATCTAGCAGCCACAGAGCCCTGTCCTGCTGCTGCTTGGTTGCTCCTGGGCACACACACGCGCACACCTCCCAACAGAATGGGAGTTGCTTTAAGCAAAGGGATTGCATTTTTTTGGGAAATGCCCCGTTGGGCCCCCATTTGTTTTTGCACTTACACTTGGTGTTAGTCCGTCTGAGTGCCAGCACCTGGCCAGGGGCCACCCTGTGCCTGTGGGGCACACTCCAGCCGTAGCCAGTGATGCCGAGGCGGAGGCAGGCCTTGGGCTCTGCCTTGCATTCTGTGCCTGAGGGGCAGCAGCTCAGCCCCAGTACCCAACAGGAACTCACCTGGTGCAGCTGCAGGAAGGAGCCTCTGCCACTGAGGGCTTGGACAATCGGTTTGATTTTCTGCCTCACAGTTGGGTTTTGCTTTCTATTGATTTTCTGTCAGTGAAGGAACCTAGAAAATAAAACATGTATTTTAATTTATTTTACATTCAGGGCCAGATAGGCAATGCTGTCTGGCACTTAGTTATGCAATAGCTGGTCTGAAACAATTTCAAAGGCATCCTTCTGAGTAAGGAGCTCTCTCTTCTTAGAGCAATATGTACCTCCAATTCAGGGAAGAATTAAGACATCGATGAAAATCGTGTTTTCCTGATGTCAAAAAACTATTAATTTGTATAAGCTCTGCTGTGGTTTTGCACCCTGAATTGGATGACAAAGCCACTCTGTTACCATTCACAAAATTAATAAACCTTTGCTCATAATAAAATTTCTCCCCAGAGCAATAAAAGGCTGTACCTGTGTGGTGTGTCTGGTGGCGGGTGGGAGGTGCTGGGGCTGGAACTCCGGTGGTGCCAATGGTGCTGCTGGGCCTGGCTGCTGCAGGTGCCGTGGGTGTGCAGGGCTGGCTCACAGGGGACCGGGACAGTCCTTGCTGGACATGGGTTCTGTCCCTCTCTGCTGGGGCTGCAGATGCAGGAACAGCCACTGGGTGCGGAGAAGGCAGCGGTGTTCCCAGACTGGAGTGCTCTTGAGGAGTTCACACCATGCTGTGACTGACATGGGGGCATCCACAGTTGTGCCCCACCAGCCCCACATGGCAGCAGTGCCCTTTGCCACCCTGCAGGGTGGCACCTCCTGCCAGCCTGGCCCTGCCCATGGCACCAAGCATAGTGAGAGACCTTTGAGGCCTCCAGAAACCACTGTCCATAACCTGGTTCCCTGCAATGCCTCATGGCCCAACCACCTGCATCAGTATTGAAAATAAGAGTTTTTTAATGGTGATTTTCTCCTCCTTAAGCAAATTCCTTAAGCAAATGCAGGGGGCTGCACTCAGCCATAATGACGTCTGAAAAGACAAAGGAAATGTCCCTAGAGCCACGGCAAAGTCCTCTCCTAAATTGCTTTGAGGTGCTCTAACCAGAAATGGAGAGTTAATCCTGCTAGCTCCAGATAAAGCTCCCTTTGCGAAATTAAATGTGCACACACTAATGAGGTGTTGGGAACCCAGCTTCCACCTACTTTTCCCAAGGAGGATCCCTGCCCCAGGCCCAGCACCACCACCCTCATGCGGGTGTAGAGGAGGCTGGGGCCGGCTGCTCTGCGCGCCAGGGGTCACCGCTCAGAGGCTGTGCTGGCAGCGCTCTGCCCAGCAGTGCCGCTCACCAGGGCTGCCACAGCCATGTGTCCCTGCTGTCCTGGCAACAGGTGAGCACAGGGCAGGCTCTGGCCGGAGGCACGCGGCTCCCGCACAGCTGAGGGCCCGGCACCCACAGTAGGACACAGCCCCAGCCAAGGGGCTGCAGCAGTGTTGGCAGAGCCAGCCCAGCACAGGGCAGGAACGTGGGCCCATGGCACCCCCAGCCCTGCACCTGTGGCAGCAAGCAAAAAAATGGCATTAGAAATAATATACTAAATGAAATAATATATAGACTAGTTTATACTTTCCATGGAGTTCCAGAATGGATTGTGCTGGAAAGGAACTTAAAGCTCATCTCATTCCCCTCTTGCCACGGGCAGGGACACCTTCCACTATGCCAGGTTGCTCCAAGCCCTGTCCAACCTGCCTTGGAACACTTCCAGGGATGGGGCAGCCACAGATTCTCTGGGCAACCTGTGCCAGGACCTCAGCACCCTCACAGCCACGAATTCCCTCCCACTATCCCCTCTAATTATGCCTTCCTTCAGCTTTAGAAGGATGCCTAACATTTTTTACAAACATTTGCATAGGTATTATATTATTCCTACCCTATTAATATGCTCTCTGTAATCATAGAAAATATATTAGGGATCTCATCTTCTATATATTATATGCTACAATATTTCAAATTATCTATCTAATACTTAATGTTATACATGTCTGTTTCTGTTAGCTAGAGAATATGTTATAGGTATTAAATACACACAGATACAATGTGTATGTATTATTACATTAAGGAAAATATGTGCAATCTGTGATCTATAATCTAGGTATAACACAAGGTATGTAATGTGATATACATTATATATTATACAATGTATTATATCATGTATGCACTATATATTTTATCTTATTAATGCCTGGTTTTGAATATTAAATATTGACTATACAGGTAATCATTTTATCCAAAAATTGGTTATAGGTTACATAAATACACATTATATATTACCTTTACATTAGACCTGTATATATACATATGCACACATCCCTGTGTATATTTTAGCTATATGTACATATCATGACATAAACTATAACATTACTTTGCTCACTGTAATACAGTGTGCAAATATATGCAGTGTACTTTTATTTAAAATGTATATAAGAAAATTATATAAATCATATCAGCAATGTATGAATTCTGTATAACATGATATAATGAACATGTAATATTTGGCACATATATGATGTATATCATAGAATATTCAATGTACTATATAGATACAATAACAGTATTTCAGACCATGTATGACCTATACGTGTAGTGGATATGCCAGGTGTGCACACATAAGAACACCTACACTCTGTCCTCCACAGCACACAAATCCTGGCTGCAGAGCTGACAAAACCTCCTGTCAGACAAGAGTGTTTCATTACATCAACATTGGTAATGTATCAGTAATTATGTATAATATTAATATATTTAATACGCATTGTCTAAGTGGCAATATATAACAAACATACGTTAGTATCTATTGCATAATTTTTAATATGCTTTGATATAATAATATATTATACACTACCTACATATTCTGAAGTCTACTTATATAGATCATCTATACAGAATATATGGCTATAAAAGGAATATATTTTTTACATTTATCACAGAATCCTAAAATAGTTTGGGTTGGAAGGGAACAATAAAGCTCATCTCATTCCAGCCACCTGCCATTGGCAGGGACACCTTCCACTATCCCAGGCTGCTCCAAGTCCCCTCCAACCTGGCCTTGAACACTTCTCGGGATCCAGGGACAAATGCAAAATATAATTTACTGTATGTAATAAATTCTGATTTTCTTCTGTGTGTGTGTAACCAAACCAAAACCTCCCAGCTCAGACACCCCCAACCCTACATAATTTTCTTCACATTTGTCATTGAACTGGTGTTGCACTACAGGCAATTTCCCTCTAAAAAACTGTAAAATGAGCCGATAAACACGCCGTGGTCCCATACCCTGAGAAAGTAGAACCTGTTTTAACCTGCAGCTGAGCCATGCCCCTTCTCTCCCCCGGCCCAGTGCCCACGGCAGCACAGGCAGAGCCTTTGCTCTGGTTAAAACCTCCCCGTCACTCACCTTCCCCATTCCCTAAGGAAGGCGGAAAAGCCTCACAAGAACAGCACAGCACAAGAGCCGGGCGGGAACGGGCTGTGCATGCTCTCGCCTTCAGAGCTGCGAGGGGGGTTTATTAGAGCTTAAAAAGAGCATTTCTCTTCTAAGAGGAACAGGTGGTTTAACTGGACCTGGCTGCTGCAAATAATGTCCCAATTACTATGTCAGGAGGATGTGCTCCTAGGAGGGTCCCTGTGCAGGTGTGCGGCTTCCACTGCTGCTGCTGTGCCCGACTCTGCCCGGCTTGGGTCCCTGGCTGCCTGCTGAGGAGAAAACAACACAGTCAGAGTGCTGCTGGGGGCAGCCCAGTACCTGGATCCAATGGCACAGGTAAGAACCAAGCCTGGTGGTGTCCGGTGTGGAGCCGGTACTCCAGGACAGCCCACGCTTGGCATGTCCCATCTCAATGATTAATCCATCAAATGTTGCCACAGGCAGACCTTTATGTGGACTGTAAATGACATTTCATTAAAACTATTTATAGCCCTGATAAGGATTCTTACCTGCATGGAAGGATCAGAGATGTTTAAAGCCATGTGCAGGATGCACCTGCACACCTGGATGCTTAACCAAGGGGAGCTGTCTAGGTGCTTCAGGGAACTGCTTTCCCACCCAGCCCAAAACATTCACCACAACCCAGCACTCCTGACTTGGGAGCATTAGGGCAGGAAGTGTGTTGGCACCAGCACACCCTGTGGCACCCTGCAGGCACAGCATGCCCCAGAGAAACACCTGTGACGCCATGAGCCATTTCCCAGCTCGTGAACAGCAATGCCTCTTTTTAAACAGGCTTGTGTTGTGTGAAGGAGAGTCTGAAATCCAAGGCAAAAGCCCATCTCTGCCTGGTTTTCAGGCTTGCCCTAATCCCAGGGATACCTCCCAGCTGCCCACCCCAGAAACAGACCAGGAGGTGCTGAGCAGGGCCCCCCAAAACCCTGAGCTGTGCCAAGCTGTGTTTCCCAGTGAGCGCCCATCCAGCGAGGCAGCTGACAGATCCCTTACTGCACTGATGGCTGCAAGCGACTGAGGTGTTGGTACCAAAACTTGTTAAAACCTCCCCTGGGCACAAGCAGCCTCCAGAGAGTCTTTCCCTGTGGGCAGAAGCAGCTTGTCCCAGCTCCCCACCAGCTCTGAGCCCACGGGGCAGAGATGGTGTCCATACTGCATTTCTCAGGACCCTGCAGGTTCCTCTGTCTAATCTCCCCGCTCCTTTCCCTGTGCTCACAACACCCAGTCCCAGACCACACATTTGGGTCTCAGTGTGCTCAGAGAGGAGGAAGGCTCTGGCACAGCATGCAAACTCCTCTGCTTGAATGCAGAGCGTGAGCAACCTCTGTGCCAGCTGCCTCCACTGCATCACGTTTGGGGCAGGATCCGTGTTTTCTGTGGTGCCCAAACCTGTTTCTGCTGGATGCACGAAGAGCCATCAGCAACTGGTTTGTTAGCTGACAGCAGGAGGCTTTGTTTGCGCAGCACTGGCTGGCCGTGCTGCCAGGTGGCCAGGACACAGCACCCACCAAGCAACGCCTGCATTCCCAAGGGCTGCTACTGAGAGGATTCCAAGCTGCACTGCTTGGCCCCCGGGACAGCCACCGAGCTACACGTGGGCTTGGGACTTCATAGATACAGAGCAGGAGACAGAGCCCAGCAGAGACCCAGTGCCAGGGGCCTGGGCAGTGGGACAGTGCAAGGCAGGAACTGGTGAGGGGCAGGGACAGATCCATCCCCAAAGTACTGTCCAAATGATGCTGGTGTTAGCGGGAGCCTTTGTGACCTGTCAGGGCAGTGCAATGCCCTTCACTGCCAGGTGGCTAGAGATGCAAAACAGTGATGCCGATGGCTCCCTGGAAAACCCCTCAGACAGTCCAGGCTCACCCTCAGAAGGAAGCTCTCCAGAAACCCCTCGGGCAGCTGGGGCTGCCCAGCAGTGCAGACTACGAGAGAAAGGCTGCAGACACAAAGGCCCAGCAGCTCTGCCTTGGCTGCTGCAGCCCAGGGATGTCAAAAGCAAATTACACTCCTCTTATAGGATGTTTGTGAACAGAGCCATTTCCAGTGTACTCCGCTGTCACTTCTCCTTACTCCTCCCCAGCACAGGAGTCTCCACTAATCACCCTTTCTACTCAGCAGGAGATGCAATACATCGGGGCGATGGTTACCCAGACAGTTCAAAAAACCTGAGGAATTCTGGCCCTCACAAATTCCAACTGATTCTTAGCAAGACATACATGGATTTACTTGACTATTAGGAAGTGGACAGCAGTATGAAGCTGTTGTTTTGTGGCCCATTGGTACCACAGGCTTTGAGTACAGATTTCAGCAGGGACACTGCTCTGACAGTGTGGATGGAGCCATTAGGCTTCTCCAGAGGATGTGCCAGGCATCATTTCTGGAAATGGTGTCCCGTGGCCTGAGAGGATGGCCATGTGTGCTGGCAAAGTCCCCTCAGGGAGCACAGAGCCCGCTCCATGGACAGCTGCGACACCGTATGTGACAACCCAGGATCTGGGGCTTTCCAAGGCCAGGGAAGCCAGGAAAGGCAAAACTGTACCTCTTGCCAGGCAGGCTTTGCTGCCTGTGTCTCTCGGGCTGTGCTCTTTAACAGTGTATTGATTTACAGCTAAAACCATAGCTTTGCCTAGGCCTGAAGTCAGCCCTGTCAATACCAAGTTGGTTTCCTAGGAATCAAGACAGCAGGAGCGTACCCCTACACTGGTACTGTTCAGCCTGACTGAACAAGAAAAAAAACAACCAAAAATCCAAACAAATCTTTCTATAGAACGATGTTCTTTCTCTACAAGCTTTGCTTTCTCATAAAATACTCTGCCAGTTCCTGGGAAACTTTCCTCCAGGAAGCTCCACCACCTTCCTTTCCCTCAGTGAATCAAGGTTAGGAGCATTTAGGTGAGAGAAGATGGCAGGAACAGGCTGGAAACCTCTTTTAGGGAGCCAAAGCCTCAAAGGCATTGCTACCCAAAGACTGAGCAGCCCCTATGTCCACACCAAGCCCTTGCAGCCTCCTGGCCCTTCATACACCAGTTTGGGAGCAAGGATTTACTCTTGGGGCTGCCAAGCAGATTTGCATGCCATCAAGTTGGCTCTGTACCTGCTCCTGCTGGCAAAGGGGGAGATTGTACAGGTGCATACAACACCTGTCCGTGAAAGGGGTTTCACAAACCCAGCATGCACGTTCCCCACTTACAGATTTTACAACAGTTCTGACCAAACCCATCACATTCTCACATACAAACACAAGATCTATCTGCAGATACGTATATATCTATATACACAGTTATTGAAGGATGCTGCAGAAACCCCACTGCATGGCGCAAGGACCATGCAGGAGCCAGCTCCAGCCCTGCCACCAAACAGAGGAATGCCTGGCCTTACTTGTGCCAGGCTCACAGCTCATGGCCAAAGGAGGATGCTGCTGCTCTGCCGAGCCCCTGAGCCCCACACCTCAGCAGTGAGCACACACAGCAGCCACCCAGCAAACAGCACAGCCCTCCTAGGCAGGGATTTCTGCAGTTCTGTACTTAGGGGTACTGCCTCTCCTTAAGCTTCCCTTGCAACATCTTCCAGGGAAGGTCCCTGGCAGATCTCCCCAGCAGCAGAGCACAGGGCAGGCTGTGCCCGGTGCTGGCTGGAACAGGGACAGGGCTGGGGCTCCAGCCCATGGCCAGGGGACCCCTTTGCTCAGGGGGCAGCCTTCCCCCAGAGCAGCCACACCGCACCCTGCTCTTCTTCTCCCTTTAATTCCTTTTTAATTAATCTCATCAAACGGCGCAGAGCAGGCTGGTGCCTATGGAGGCAACCTGCCAGCTGCAGTGTGGAGCCGGGTGCCAGCCCCTCCCGAACCCCCAGGGCCTGCCCAGCAGGGAGAAGCAGGAGGGGTGGGGGCACACTTGAATTTGAAAATATTTTATTTCAATAGTAAATAATTATACAGTTGAAACAGTTCTATCGAAGCACTCTATAAATAGCTAACAGTTAAGAAAATAATGTGTGTAGAAAAAGAGATTGCATCTAAAAGTAAGAGCTGTTGGTTGCACAGGATAAAATGGTTAAGATCATGTGTCATTCTAGGTATAAAAGTTAAAACCTTTATAGCAGATCCCTTAAGAAAAAAAGATCTTCTAAAATGCACAGTGAAATGGCAGGCAGGGAGACAAAAAAGCGCATTAGAATATCTGCAATCAAATAATATCAATCTTCATAATTAATATAAATAAATAACGAATAAATAACATAATTACTCAAACCAACATATACAGATAGACAATGCATAAGCTACCTTAGTAAGGGCAAAACGAACAGAAACAGAAAGTTGGCATGTCACAGTTAAGGCAGTTTCTACAGCATTTTCTGGAGACCATCAACAGCAGAGTCAAGGCATTTGTGGCTACACTAAAGGAAATGCTCGTTTCTCTTGAGCAGTTTGATCTGTTCACATCAATAAAAACCAGAGCAAAGGAACAAAATTTTTTTAAAAATTGAAAAAAAAAAAAAAAAGTAAAAAAGAAGACAGAGACCCCGGGAAGGTAAGTGTAAAGCCAGATTCCAGCAGGTCACAAGCCGTATTAAAGCTAATCGTGTGGCGGCCCCGGGGGAGCGGCGCGGGGCGGCGGGGAAGGCACGGGCGGCTCAGCAGGCGGGGCGCAGCGGCACCTGGAGCAGGATGACCTGCCGGTTCTCCGAGGGGTGGCACTTGTTGATGTGCCGGGTGAGGCCGGGAGAGCTGTAGAAGGTGGCCGGGCAGTACTTGCAGGGGAAGACCTGGGCGGCGTGCAGGAGGCGCAGGTGCCGCTCCTGGCTGCTCTTGCTGGGGAAGGTCTCCCCGCAGACGGGGCAGAGACGGCACTCGGCGGCAGGCAGCTCCTCGGCGCTGGGCTCCGGCGCCGGTGCCGGTGCGGGTGCCGGCGTGGGTGCCGGTGTGGCGTGCCCCAGCAGGTGCTTGCGCAGGTAGGCTTGCCGGCGGAACCGCTTGGCGCAGCGGGGACACTCGAAGAGCCCCTCCTCGGATCCCGCCTCCGAGGCTCCGCCAGGGCTCGGTGTGTCCCGCTCGCTGCCACTGCCGCCGCTCGCCTCCTTCGGCGTCTCCTCCGCCGGGCCCGGGCCTGGGCCCGCGGCCGGTGCCCGGCCCGCCTCGGGGCCGCTCTTGGTGGCGGGCGGACGCGGTTTGTGCCAGCGGCGATGGGAGGCGAGGTTGGCGGGGCAGGAGAAGACCTTGTCGCACTCGGGGCAGCGGTACTCCACCCGGACGATGCGGGAGCAGCGGTGCTGCGCCAGCGCGAAGGGGTCTCCGTACTCCTCCTTGCAGAGCTGGCAGATGAACTCGCCTAGCGGACGGGCGCAGCCGCCCCGTGCCTTGGCCGGCGCCTCCACCGGGCCCTCCTTGATGCGCAGCCCCAGCACGGGCGAGGTGGTCACTTCGTCCTCGAAGGTCAGCTTGCGGATCGCCTTCGTCTTCTTGCCCGACGGGGCCTTCTGCCGCCCGGGTTCGGACGCGCCCGGCGGGCGCTTGGCGGGCAGCGGGCGGCCCGAGGCAGGCGGCGCGGCCGGGGCGGGCGGCAGTGGGGCTCCACCGGGGCCGGGATGGGCGGCGGGCGGCTCGGCGTGGCCAGCAGCGGCCCAGAGCTTGAGGTCAGCCGGGGCGAAGAGTATCGGGTCCATGGTACCGGGAACGGCCGGCGCGGGGAAGGACTCAGCCGAGACGGGCGAGCCCAGGCTGAAGCCGCGCTCCAGGTACTTTTCCCTGCTGACAGGCCGCGTGGGGCTGTACAACGCCTGCACGGCAGCATCGGGCGTCCCGAACGGCACCGGCGGCGGCGAGTCCCGCGGCGGGGGCGGCGGCGCGGCGGGGCAGGCGGGCGGCGGGGCGACGCCGGCGGAGAG